>JASAMX010034121.1:0-49761 GCA_030248175.1 Microlaimidae sp. YZB2_3
AATGCTGGAAAAATTATTTGTTAGCCGTATGGCTGACACGGGCTACTTGTGTTAGAAATAATGGGTTTACCTTTGTAAACAAACGGGTTTTCATTAAAATGCTCAACGTGAGTTACTTTAAAAATAACATTTGGCTGTATAGTTTCAGATTTGTACAAGATTTGAACCAGAGAAACTGTGTTTTTTATCCATGAACTTCAAGTAAAATTGCACAAAAAAATCCAGCAGACTAATTTTAACTAGATAAAACTTTTGAAGCACAAGTTTGACACCAAAAAACAATAAATAAACAATATTGGTAGACTTTTACTTTGATTAAAAATGAAAAATAATTAATATAATAGAAATAATTGTAGCATCTACATAGGACCAAGAATATATAACACAAGAGAATGTCCGACTGTACACTAAATTTTTGACCAAAATTTTGCGAGAAAAGTCGCACTTTCCAATTCGTGTGCGACTTTTCCCGCAAAAATCCGCCATTTTCTGCAAGTTTTCCCGCGCTGCGATTTTTTACACAGTGTTAGTTTTCTCGCAGTGAGGACTGCGACTTCTTTCGCACTCTATGCTGCTTTATTCGCACTGCGATTATTTTCGCACTGCGAGTCGGGCTGCACAACAAAAAAAAATAAAAACAAAGTGGAGCAAAAATTTTGTTTTAAATAAGTAAAAGTAGTTTTTTTTAACCTTAAGATGTTAAAACTTTTTAGTTTTAATAAAATAAAGTAACTTTCCAACGTTTTAAAATTAAATAAAACAAGATTCAAAATGTTTTACTCCAGCGAAAATGACTACCAGCGTCTGTATTTTTTTTGTTGCGCGGCCAGGCTCGCAGTGCGAAAATAATCGCAGTGCAAATATAAGCGGCATCGAGTGCAAAAGAAGTCGCAGTTCCCGCTGCGGAGAAACTAACACTGTGTTAAAAATCGCAGCGCGGAAAAACGAACAGAAAATGGCGGATTTTTGCGAGAAAAGTCGCACACGAATTCAAAAGTGCGTCTTTTCTCGCAATATTTTGGTCAATATTTTAGTGTACAGTCGGACATTCTCTTGTGTTATATATTCTTGATAGTACTAACGTTATTTTGTTACTATATATATGCTCATTTCAATATTAGACGGAATTGAATTTTACGATAACAAAGAATCTTAATTTAGTTCAATTCAAATTGGAATTAAAATTTTCGGTACACAATATAAAGTTAATATTTCAACAACAACTCATAGTTCGCACAGATTGTGAATTAATTAACACAATGATTAGGCGATGAAAACTGTTATTTTTACAATTTTTGTGGGTTTTTTTATTTACTGATAAAAGTGCTGACAGCTGTTTTTTACTATCGGCCCATCAAAGAACAGCTGTTAGCGCTATCTTCTGAGAGAAAGTTTCAAAATTAAATGATGCAGTGCGAAGTCAAACTTTTTGTCTTCGATTTTATTATTTTTTGTGAAAACCTTATCTGCTCCCAATAGCCCAAAAAATTTTTTTCAAAAAAATATTTCCAGTTCAGGAGTTATGAACCCTCAAAAATGGCGTTTTTCGACAATTTGGTTCGTGAAAGAGTGCTCAATGGGTTATAACGATTTACGTTACAAATTATGCACTCAATGAAAGCGGCTACTTTCTTATTTAATTTGATACCTTGATCGCTAAGATTAGTAAAGTAAATTAAATTTTATTGTTGCAAAGGTCACTGTTATGTAACATACTTACATTACAACAAAAATTATACAAAAAACGTTACATCATTCCAATTTATTTATACGTCAGTAAGTAATAAAAAACAAAACAACCAAAATCATACACCACAATGGTGTCCGGAAGAAATACATTCTGCATAATTTCTTTGTAAAGAATCTTTTCCGCAATAATAACTTTTGCAAAAATACATTTCAGTAAATATCTTCGGAAAAAATAACTTCTCGCCGTGCGTCGCAGAAGATATTATGCTGGAAGGTATTCTTTCCGTCCTTCTAACGCTGAACGTTGCATCAATAAACCGACGAGTGAGACGCGCAGCGGATTCGAAATAAATCTTACAATTTAAAACTCTAGCCTTGAAAAATGCTTGAAGAATAAAGCAGGAAAAAGGGGCGATTTTTCCCGGGCGTATGTTTAGACAGAAAAGATGTGGACGAGTCTGAGATGGACATTATGTGGACAATAAGAATTTTTCATTTGGTTTAAGCAGCTGCTCACTGAATAAAAATTTCTACCATATGATAATGATTTGTTTATACATTGATCTAATCACACAGCACTGTTGCATTTTTTAGTTTGATGAAATGTCAATTGAAAAAAATCATACTCACAGCCATCTTTGACAAGCGCGAAATCGCCACTTTTTCAATTAGAAGGTTATTTTTGTATGTGTAAGAAACAACTATAAATTTGAAAAAGTGGCGATTTCGAGCTTGTCAAAGATTGCTGTGAGTATGATTTTTTCAATTGACATTTCATCAAACTAAAAAAATGCAACTGTGCAGTGTGATTAGATCAATGTATAAACAAACCATTATCATATGGTAGAAATTTTTATTCAGTGAGTAGCTGCCCAAACCAAATGCATAATTCTTAAGGCTGGTTCATACTTATGACAAAACGTCCTTTGGACAAAGTCCAAAGGACAATTTTAGAAAAGCCAAAACGTCCTTTGGACAAGCCAAAACGTCCTTTGGACGAAGTATGAATGCTACTTAGAATTTGTCCTTTGGACAAAGTCCAAAGGACAAAATCCAAAGGGAAAAGTCCAAAGGACAAAAAGTATAAACACGTTGTCCTTTAGATTTTGTCCTTTGGACAAAGTCCAAAAGACGTTTTTACGCTGTATTTGTCCTTTGGACTTTGTCCAAAGGACGTTTTGTCATAAGTATGAACCAGCCTTTATTGCCCACATAATGTCCATCTCAGACTAGTCCTTATCTTTTCTGTCTAAACATACGCCCGGGGAAAAATCGCCACTTTTTCCTGCTATATTCTTAGAGCATTTTTCAAGGCTAGTCTACCACTTTTTTTGAATTAAAATAAAAAATAGCCTAATAAACTATAGTTTTAGCTGCGCAATGACATATGTTTATAATCATTCCGTTGCCGAGATATTCTTTTTTAACAGTTTAAATATTATCAATAGAACACATATTATTTATGAATAAAAAGTAGTTCTTAAGAATTATTGCGCAATTTTCTACGATTTCCAAAGAACCCATGTTTTTTGTGTTTCTTTTTTATCAATCAGTAACGTAGGAGAAATACTGGTTTTAAGATATAAGCGTTTGAAAAATAATATATTAATAATAAGGAAAAGAAGAACAAAATACTAAATTTACCCACGTTCTTTAATTATAGTTTGCGCGATGCCGTTTGGCTTAGTCTTCGTGTGGCGCTCCCGCGCCACCGAAAATTCATTTATAATAAAAATAAAAAATAAGAAGAAGAAGAAGATGAATTTAAATTACAAAATTTACCCACGTTGTTTAAATTAGCGTAGTTAGCACGATACAATAGCGCTCCAGACAAAGTTTACCTACGTTTTCTAAATATAGTTGGTGCGATGACGTGCGCCCATGATTGCATTTATAATTTTTAAAATAAAATTAATAATAATAAGAAGATGATGAACATAAATTACAAAATTTACCCACGTTCTCTAAGTATAGTTGGAACAGTGCCGTGGGGTAAATTGCAGTGTGGAACCACCGCACCACCGATAATTGGAATTATATTTCGGTGCTGTGGGGTTAAGCCGCCGCGTGGCGTTCCCGCGCTACCGATGAGTTTATTATTTTTTAAAATAAAACTTTGAATTAATTTTGTCATCAGAATGCAAGAATTAAAAAAAGTACTTTGTTGTTTTCGCCGTTTTCCGCGCGGTTGAAGTAGATAGTGCTGAGAACTGGTTCGGTTTCCACCACCAATTAAATTCCGTCTTCTGCTTTTTTGTGCGGTTTCTATGAGAGGCTGTTCGTTGTCTGCTCTGTACAATCCTTATTGTTACCAAAAGGCTGTGATTGTGCGGGTGGGAGTTTTTATTTGACTATTTTTTCAATTTTTTATTTTGATCAATTATTCGATAACAAGGATCTAAATGAAAAAAGTGCTTCCTAAGAAAGTTGTGTAATTTTTTCTTCTTTCTAGTGAGCCCATGTTTATTTTTGATCAATCAGTAACGAATGAGGAATATCGCTTTTAAGGATTGAGCGTTCGAATAATAATAATAAAAAGAAGAAGAAAAAGAAGAAGAAGAAGAAGAAGAAGAAGAAGAAAAAGAAGAAGAAGAAGAAGGTTCTGAATTTCAAAATTTACCCAGGTTCTCTAATAATAATTGGCGCGGCGCCGCGGGGCTAAATCGCCCCGTGGTGCTCCCGCGCCACGGGCGCTCGTAATCATGGGTGGTTATGATTACGTACAAACTATTGATGACAAAAATATCAACATTTTTTAAAAAAAGCATTATTTAATAATTATCATAATACAATTTAGCTTGATTTGATTGGTTTTGCTTAGGCTTAGAAAAAATAAATTTAATTAAAACTAAGTTTTAATTTGTTTTTAAAGCTTTTTACACTAAAGATAAATTCTATCAGGGTGAAAATAGATGAGTGGTAAAGTAACCACTCGTTTTTTGAGAAAATATCACGTGCAGAAAAACACATGACGCAACTAAATAATAATTGGTTACATAATCACTGAAAACTTTTTCTAATTTTTCTCGCTCGCAAATTTATTGTTTATTTCTTCCTAGCGGAGAGCGGTTACGCCCTTAATTTTAGCCTGGAAGACTTTAGCTTTAGAATGATTTTACACTGTGAATCTACGCCGTGCACACTCGAACACGCTGATTTTTATGAATAAGACCTCATTCAAACTTTTTTGTTGTTGAAATATTTAGATTAAATCGAATGAAATATTTTATAACTTTGTTTTTGGTTTGTAAATTCGCACAGTTGGCAATGTTTTAAATTATAAGATTGTTTTATTTTATTTTCGCCGCGCGTCTCACTCGTCGGTTTATTTCTTGAAAGACGGAAAGAATACTTTCCAGCATAAAGGCTGGTTCATACTTATGACAAAACGTCTTTTGGACTTTGTCCAAAGGACAAATTTAGAAAAGCCAAAACGTCTTTTGGACAAGCCAAAACGTCCTTCGGACTTTTTCCTTTGGGACTTGAAATTTGTCCTTTGGACAAAATCCAAAGGACAAAATCCTAAGGAAAAAGTCCAAAGTACAAGAAAGTATGAACACGTTGTCATTTAGACATTGTCCTTTGGACAAAATCCAGAGGACGTTTTGACGCTGTTTGTCCTTTGGACAAAGTCCAAAGGAATTTTGTCCTTTAACCAAAGTCCAAAAGGTATGAACCAGGATTAATATCTTCCGCGACGCACGGCGAGAAGTTATTTTTTCCGAAGATATTTTACTGGAATGTATTTTTGCAAAAGTTATATTATTGCAGAAGATATTAATTCCGGACGGCAGCGATTTTATGAAGTTTGTCCCACCTTTTTTTTCATTTGGTGTTTCTAGAAAAAAATCCGGAACGGGACACGAGGGTACTGGACACGAGGGTACTGGACACGAGGGTACTGGACACGAGGGTACTGGACACGAAGGTACTGGGCTTAAAAAAATTGCGTTCACCACAACCTCGCAGCAAAAGTGATTCATTCATTATGCAAAGGGGGACCCGAGGGTAATGGACACGAGTGTACTGACGAGCAAAAAATAACTTTCCCCCATAAAGCAAGATAAACTTTTTGCATAACAATAAATTGTTTTACTTAAAAATCATTTAGTTTGTTTGACTGACTTTTAAAAGGAGGATTATAAAAAATTATTGTAAAGGAATAACACAAAAATAATAATTTTATAGCATTAAAACATTTTTGTGTTATTAGCCTATATTTTCGTGCATCTTTTTAAAATAACAACTAGCTTTAAAATGCTAAGAAACTGTGAGACGACTCAAAAGATCATAAACATTAAGGTTGCTGTTATGCTTTGATTGTGCTGTCAAAACATTTTTGTGGGCATTTTTCGTGTTGTGTTGAAAAAATTAATTCTTAATAATGCCTTCGAAAAAAATAACTGCAAAAATAAATGCAAATAATTCTGCTATTAATAACCTTGCAAAAACATTTTAGTAAACTATTTTCCGAAAATTCAATTGCTTGCCTTTTTTAACAGTAAATTATTCGGTATGTTTTTAAAAGCGCACTACTATTAAAATATCATGATAAAGTTTAGTTTAATTTTTGGCTTTTGCTTAGGCTTAAGGAAATAAAGACTCCCAAAGATTTGCTGTTGGATTATTTTACTTACGACTATACTTAGATTTAAATGCATAAAATATGATACATGAAAAATCTAACAATAGTGTGTTTTTGGGTTTTAAAGGCACATTTTGTTTGCCTTGTTTTTAATCATCAACATGTGTTCAAGTGAATTCCCTAAGCTAGAGTGGACTAAAAAAGGCAAGAAGTTATTTTTTTACATTTTTACTACTGAAATTTTTTTTGCAGAAATTATTTTTTCCAAAAAAAACTCAATTAATTTAATCAAGAGTCAATGAAAAAAGTCTAAATATAAAAATGACAACAAAAAAACTGCAATTCGCTTGGTATTTTTATTTCATACGAAGATATGTTTTAGAAAAACCAGTAATCAAACAACTTCTTGGCGTTCTCATCCCGCTTATGATTGTTTAATATTAATTCTTTAGTTTTTTGCAAAAGCAGGGTTTAAAGCTCCAGAGCTTCGGAGTAAGCTTCAAACATTATCATTGTTTTTATTAAAAAACTATGGTATAAATTGTGTGTAAAATGACCTTTAAAAATTTTGTGTTTAATTAGTATGATGTTTTTTAAACAATATAATTTGTTATTATTAAATTGCATTATATTTAAGCAAGAAAAATGATATTTAATATTTTTATTAAACACGAAACGACTTATGTAACGTTTTGTGTGTGTCCACGCATTCAGACGATTAAAATTTAGTTCAGCTCATTCAGTTGAAAAAATTTACGTATTGGTGGCAAACGTATTTTTTCTTAGCTCAGTACCCTCGTGTCCAGTACCCTCGTGTTCTAGAATCAAAAAATCGAGGGTTTTTTGTACGAGAAACGCAATATTTTAACAAATACCGCACCAATTTTAACGATCAAGGTATCAAATTAAATGAGAAAGTAGCCGCTTTCTTCAAGTGGATATTTTGTAACGTAAATTGTTATACCCATTGAGCAATCTTTCACGTACAGAATTGTCGAAAAACACCATTTTTGGGGGTCATAACTCCTAAACCAAAGGAGATATTTTGTTGAAAAAATGTTTGTGGGCTATTGGGGGCAGGGGTAAGGTTTTCACAAAAAATAATCAAAATCAAAGACAAAAAATTTGACTCCGCCCACCACCTTTAAGCAGAGTCTAACCCACACGGTGGTTGCAAAGGAGACATACAAAAAATCCATTCATTGTTTTTTTTAAACTGAAAAGATTTGTTTTTAAATGTTAAGTCTGCGCTTGTTAAGTTTTGAATGTGCAGAGAATAATAATACGCAAAATAAAAAAAAATTGCTTGTGGATTTTTTTAATTTAATTTCCAAGTGTGTTTTTTACGCTTACCTGAAAAATTTCAAAATATTTTTTTCTTTTAAGATTCACGACTAATACAAACAATGTAATGTATTGATTTCTGTGGATTTGAGTTTTTGGGTGAGATGAGTCTGTAAGTGTGTAAGATGAATTATGTGAGATGAGTTTATAATATACATAATTATTTTTACTAATACGCATTGCTATTAATTTTAAATAAACAGTTTTATCATAGATTTTAGAAAAATTGATTGAATTAATTAATTTTAGTGTATTTTTGACTTTATTTGAGTTTACAAAAAACACCTAATATAAAAGCTGTGGAAAAACAGGGACAATACCTTCTTCAACCCGCAAAAAAATTTAGCCTCGTGCAAGACAAAATAACAAAAACATGGAAAAAAACACTCAAAATAAGCACGCGAATGGCTTATCATGACGCAAATTTATTTAATAATATAGGTTTTTTTTAATTTTTTTATTTAGCTGGCAGTATTAAAACAGACTATATATGGTCGAATCAAACATCTTGCAATTTTACTCTAGTTCCTTTTTCCCATTGGCGCCATAATGTTTCTTAAATTTATCTTGAAACGATAAATCCACAAATAATCCCATCTCCAGATAAACTAAAACAAAAGTTTTAATTTAATGCATATAATCAGTATTTTAATTTTGAATTTAATTTAATTAAAAAAATTTTTTCTTAGTTTTTCCTAACTTCTTAACTTTCTTAACATCTTTATTGCGCAAAATACCTGGGTATGTAGTTAGTGCAAAAAATATACGAGTATAAAAAATATATGCAAAAAATATATGAGTATCAGAATATATTAAGTGCAAAGTACATTAAGACAGCTCAACCATTTGGGTATTATAAGTTTTTTTAAAATTATAAGAAAAAACCATGTGCGCTGTATAACAAGCTTAACAAGTTAAATCTGTTAAACTGTTAAGCTTAATCTTAATAGCTTAATCTTAATCTGTAAATCTGTTAAGCTTAATGATATTCACTGGGGCTAAGTTTAACCTTCAAAATGCTTTTTTGCTTTAAAGGGTCAAATATATGCTCTCTTGTGACAAATATAAGCAACAAACGTAATAGAATTAAAACAAGCAATAAAATTTAATAAAACTTTTACAAAAAACCCAAGTTGGCTTATCGTTGCTTTGCAATCTGTAAATTGTTTTTTGACACAATCATGCGTTATAAAAAAATATTTAAAAAGTTATTGTAAGAGTATATTACTAAACAATCCGTAATATAGATTCTTGAATTATCTGAGTTGTTATTTAACCACAAAATTAAGTTTTTTGATTGCAGGGGCCTATTTCATAAAGACGTTTGTAAATTTTTATTTTACAAATCTAAGCCTATTTTTTGTAAATTATATAATAGAGGATATACGACACGGCGAATATTGATCTGTCAGCGGAGTTTAAATAACGTGGCTGCGACCAATCAGCGCAGAGCAGTGCGCGCAGATGCTCCCCCTGGATTACAAGTCGAAAAACCTTTATCGTGTATTTTACAAAAAAAGGCGGAGATTTGTAAAATGAGAATTTACAAAGGTTTTTATAAAACAGGCCCTACAACTTTCTTAAATTCGGCAAGCTTTAATTCGGGTGTTATTTTTTCCATGCTGAACTTTTGAAATGAACTGCTTCTGGCTGAACAAACCGTCGTGTCGTCTATCTAGCCGTAGGAAGGTCATTTCATAACATTGCGCATAGCGAAAATGTGGCCGAAATTAAGGCTGAAATCAAACCTGCGGCCGAAATTAAGACTGGCCGAATTTAAGTCGTTTACGCTACCTTAAAAGTTTTGTTACAAGTATTTTCAACATCGCTGCCGCAGAGTTCTAGTAATATTGAAACAAATTATACATTTACTTGTGTTTTCAAAAAAAAATTAGGTAAAAATTAGATTTTTTAATAGCCTCCCTCCATTAAATACAGGAAAAATGATTTTTTTTTTGTAGGGATGTTCAAAAAATTGAAAAATAAATATTATATGCGAAATTTATAATCCAAAAAAATTTTGATGAATTGAATTAAATTTGAATTTGAATTTTATTTTGTTAAAATAACAGGAAACATACATAAGCTAGTTAAAACTGCACTTGAAATTGTATGTACCATTTACATAATTAAAACCAAAAAAAACAAAAATAAAATAAAATAAAAGATAAACGCGTTTGACAACTGAAACCCACAACCTGACTGCGATAACATTCCCAGAAGTGAGACAGTTCAGTCAAAACCATGTCAACCACACCCACAAAATGATTCCGGACTCACCGCAAGCGCGATTGACAAAACCAAAACCAAACCGTCACACTCCTAGGTTAAAACCGAAACCAAGTCTTGAGAAAAATTTACAGATGTCAAACAACTAAACACAGTGAACATTTACAAAAATATTAGTATTAATATAATGCACTATGTAAAATTATATAACATTGTAGTACAAATTATTTTCTAAAAAACTATTTAAAAAATGATTTTCACGCATGTTTTTAAAAAACCTGTGCTTATTTTGATCACAAATCATGGTAGGAATATCATTCCATAGCCGCACAGATTGTCTTAAATTGGTCCTGAAAAATTGGTCCTGAAAAAATGTTTAACTGGCAACTGATAATCGAGTTTTGCCTTCTAACATTTATAATCCAAATTTCCTGCATTTTCTAATAGTAAGCCTTTATAAAAATGCAGAAAAAATGGAGTATAAAAGTTGCAGTCATTTGAAACTCAAACTTTCATGAGAAACCAACCTCATCAAACTCGTAGAATAGTAAAATTTAAATTTTTTAAATAATATAACTGACCTTTTTCAAGCCCACGTCCAGAGCGTTTTATATCTCGTTTACGTTGCTGTGATCGATTGAAGTTAAGATTTGGTGCTGACCAAAGTGAACAATTAAACTTAAAGAAATTATATGTGCTTTAACTATGTGTTTTCATAAAAATATGAATAAATCAATATTTATTTATAAATTTACTCTAAGTTAACACAATTTATGTATGACTCTTATAAAGAATCAACTTAAATAAAAAGGATTTTATTGAGATTTTTATTTTCATTTTAGAAATAAAATTATATATTATTATTTAAAATTTTTTGTCCTTATTTTAAATTTCTTAAATATTTATTTAAAATATTGAACAAATTTGTAAAAAACACGTTCAAAGTAAAATAAGTAACACCTGTCCACAAACCAATTAGATAATATTTTTAACAATTTTAATTGTCCACCGTGTGGTATTTTGGTAACTTCTTAAAGCAGTTTCACTAATAAAATTCAGAAAAAATTATTGATTAATTATAATAGTACTAATTTCAGAGTCATTCTTTTAATTTAAATTGATGAAGCAATTTGTGCATCATTTATTAAAAATATATGTTGCATAGAAAAATTATTATTATTTAACAGAGATTTTTTTGTATTTTTTTTTGTTTATTCACTTAATATATTGTTTCATTGTTATATTTTACTCCACGCACGGTTGTGAAGTTAGTAAAAATCAATATTTCGTCTGACGCGTACTATACGAATCT
The DNA here is from genome assembly GCA_030248175.1 of Microlaimidae sp. YZB2_3. Classification (NCBI taxonomy): domain Eukaryota; kingdom Metazoa; phylum Nematoda; class Chromadorea; order Desmodorida; family Microlaimidae; species Microlaimidae sp. YZB2_3. The sequence goes on from JASAMX010034121.1 coordinate 11,160, forward strand.
AATCTCTTTGCGCTGGTAAAATTGAATAATAGAGCTTGAAAAATATACAAGAAAGACATTAAAGAGTATTCAAATAATTTTTCTTTCAGTTAAACACATTTTTTCATTAAGTGTTAAAATCATATTCAGTTACTAATCAAGTACAAAGTAATCCTAAAAATTACAAAATTCTTTTTTATAATGTTAAAATTCATTTTTTATATAATATAACGCTCAAATATTTTATCGTAGATAAAATATTTTAACGTGTTGCCGTCTCACACTAGGCATTTCAATCAGCAGGGGCCTGTTTCATAAAATACTGGTAAGTTTTACAAGTTTGTAAAATAGAGAAAAATACAAGTTTTTAAAATTACTGACTTATAAATTTTTAAACAAATAAAAAGATGTTTTTATATGTGTTTTTTATATAGATTTTTTAATAAATAATTTAATATTAGTAATATAAATAATAATATATTTAGTTTTTATATAGATTTTTTATATTTTTTTATATATAGATTTTTTAATATTCCTCCTCAAACCAACAAAAAAAATAATTCAAATTTACAATGGTATTTTTTCTTGTTTTTTTTACTTGTCTTTTTCTCTTGTATTTTCTCTTGTATTCTAGTTTTTTTACAAACTTTTAAAAAAATCAAGTGAAATCGTAAAGTAAATTTTACCCTACTCGGAGTAGGATAAATTTTTCTTTTGAGAACTTGTGAAAAATTACAAGTGGTCAAAGTTTGAAACTGGAATAACTTTAAACACACAATAGCTACGTACATGAAATTTTAAATAGTTTGCACATGGCATATAATCTTTTTTCATTTCAAATTTCAACGTAAATGGTTCAGAATAAAAAAAGTTATTGATAGACTTGTAATTTACGAAGACCAATATTTTATGAAACAGGCCCCAGGTGTTGTTTTGTTACACGCAGGTTAAAAATTAGTACTTTTTGACATTTTGTGGATTACTAATTTAAATTTGGAGAGCTTAAACCAAAAAAAAATTAAGCCGGATTTTGAATCCGAAAATGAAAAACTTAAGACCAAAAAAACTTGAAGCAAAGATTTTAAAATTGCCAAAAACAAAGTTAAATTTTGTTCCAGCTCATGTTGTAGACTCTATATTTTAATTTTTTGCGGTTTTATGTTTCCAAAAAAACTGAAAGTTTGACCGTTTAAAAAAACTCGTAAACAATTTTAAAGGTGCGGTATACAAAATCATGGTGTATTTTTTCGCTTGGTTTTTGGTATCAATCGATGCGTCAGGTTTTACTGAGTAAAAAAATGTATTACAAAAAAAATTAATTTTAGGGGTTGTCCAGATATTATCGCTTCATTATTCCATCGATTTTGTTGCTGCTCAGTCAGCCGAACAACAGTAAATATGTACGCCCGATAAAAGATTAAAAAAAACCCTGTCAATATTGAACTGAACTCAAAATACATTAAATCGTCTATTTAAAATAAAACATTATAACTGCAATATAATAAATAAAAAGACACAAAAATTATTATAATTAAAAATTTTGCATCTTTTCATAGCGAAATTTGCATATAAAATATCTTAAATACATCTGATTTTTTACGAGAAAGAATGCGTTTGCAAAGTCCAACGTAATCAAACAAAACACACCGTGGCTGTTGTTTGGTAAAAAACAAAAAATTATCTGAAATACCCAAGCGATATTCATGCTAAAGCTAAAGTCGCCCAGGCTGCAATTAGGGCGTAACCGCTCCCCGCCAGGAAGAAATAAACAATAAACGCGTGAGCGATAAAAATTTTTTTAAAAGTTTTCAGCGGTTATGTAACCAATTATTATTTAGTTGCGTCATGTGTTTCTCTGCACGTGATATTTTCTCAAAGAACGAGTGGTTATTTTACCACTCACCTATTTTCACCCTGATAGAATTTATCTTTAATATCTTCACAACCGCTGAAAATTATTTTTTTTTTGTAATACAATTTTTTACTCAGTGAAACCTGACGCATCGATTGATACCAAAATCCAAGCGAAAAAAAATGCGCCATGATTTAGTATACCGCACCTCCAAGGGTAAATATTTTTTTGTGATTGATTATTGATTTTGAATTTTTTTGCAAAAGTAACAGATACCTGTAGGCATTTAAATACTGAAATATCAATAGTAAAATGATAATTAAACATATTTTTGTCCTCCTACAGTATCTAAAATTTCCGCACGTCTCCTAATCAGTGCGCAAAATGCGGGGGTTTTTTTCACAGATTATTTATCTTTGATTTTATTACATGAGTAAACAAATTTAGTTATTGCCTAAAAATTCGCATCATTATTTAGCTGCGAATAAACCCGCAAAAGATCTGAAATTTTTGCGCTAGAAAAATAGTACAGGTAAAAGTTTTTTCGATTAGTTAATATTGTTCAGTGTTTTCTATAAAAGATTCTCAATATTTAAAAATAAAATAAAAATAGCGTAACAAAACGTATTATTACATACAGATAAACAAACACAATATGAAACGTTTACTATTTTACTATTAGTTTACTAGCTTTACTTTTACTTAAATTTATTGTTTTTATTAGTGAATTTACTTGGAGAAAATCCTAATGTCCCGATGTCTTCTTCAAGTAGCTTTAAAACAAAATTACGACGATTTGAAAACAGCATGGTATAAAAAGTTCCATTTAAACATAGTGTACCTAAATAAGTCAAATTTAAAAACTTTGAAATTTTAACCATGTAATAATTTAACTTTTAATAGTAGGTGAACCAATGATTTTATGGGTTTTTAAATTATAAAAAGTTTTTTTTAAATTTTATTCCATAATTGGTGAGCTAAAAAGGTAAAAAAAGGGTTTAACGGTTATAATACTGGTGCATTTTTACTGCACTGAAAACTGCATGTACATTTTATCAGTAAATAAAAAACGGCGGTACAGAAATCATTTTGTGAATGATTTTTTTTATTCTCAATTCCTGAATTACAGGTAAAAAATAATTTGATTACAGTGCCATTTTATTTGTTTGAGCATGGCTTGATGAAAAGGCGATTGAATGTTCAATATGATAAATAGTACGTTTTGTATTTTCTCGAGCGGTTTTCGAGCCAAGGATCTAAACAGATTCAAAATTGCGAACGCACTTTTTAGGGTCAAACAGATTCAAAATTGCGAACACACTTTTCATGGTCTAAACAGATTCAAAATTGCGAACGCACTTTTTAGGGTTTAAGAAGACTCAAAATTGCGAACGCATTTTTCAGGGTTTAAGCAGAGGCGGCCCAACAACAACAAAAACAAAAAAAAAAAAAAAACCCCCCCCCCTCAAAATTGCGAACGCATTTTTCAGGGTTTAAGCAGATTTAAAATTGCGAACACACTTTCATGGTCTAAACAGATTTAAAATTGCGAACGTACTTTTCAGGATCTAAACAGATTCAAAATTGCGAACGCACTTTTCAGGGTTTAAGCAGACTCAAAATTGCGAACGCATTTTTCAGGGTCTAAACAGATTTAAAATTGCGAACACACTTTTCATGGTCTAAACAGATTTAAAAATGCGAACATACTTTTCAGGATCTAAACAGATTCAAAATTGCAAACGCACTTTTCAGAGTTAAAACAGATTCAAAATTGCGAACGCACTTTTTAGGGTCAAACAGATTCAAAATTGCGAACGCACTTTTCATGGTCTAAACAGATTTAAAATTGCGAACGCACTTTTCAGAGTCTAAACAGATTCAAAATTGCGAACGCACTTTTCAGGGTTTAAGCAGACTCAAAATTGCGAACGCATTTTTCAGGGTTTAAACAGATTTAAAATTGCGAACACACTTTTCATGGTCTAAACAGATTTAAAATTGCGAACGTACTTTTCAGGATCTAAACAGATTCAAAATTGCGAACGCACTTTTCAGGGTTTAAGCAGACTCAAAATTGCGAACGCATTTTTCAGGGTCTAAACAGATTTAAAATTGCGAACACACTTTTCATGGTCTAAACAGATTTAAAATTGCGAACGTACTTTTCAGGATCTAAACAGATTCAAAATTGCGAACGCACTTTTCAAGGTTTAAGCAGACTTAAAATTGCGAACGCATTTTTCAGGGTCTAAGCAGATTTAAAATTGCGAACACACTTTTCATGGTCTAAACAGATTTAAAATTGCGAACGCACTTTTCAGAGTCTAAACAGATTCAAAATTGCGAACGCAATTTTAAGGGTTTAAGCAGACTCAAAATTGCGAACGCATTTTTCAGGGTCTAAACAGATTTAAAATTGCGAACACACTTTTCATAGTCTAAACAGATTTAAAATTGCGAACGTACTTTTCAGGATCTAAACAGATTCAAAATTGAGAACGCATTTTTCAGGGTCTAAACAGATTCAAAATTGTGAACGCACTTTTCAGACCTGAATCTTACTTAGGTAGATTGAAGAAGTCACTGTTTTTAGTGCTTTACTATGATTGATTGTATTAACTGAAATATGTGATATAAATGCTGAGCTGTTTATTTTGAAAATGTGGTTCATCAGATGTTGAATATCTCTTGAGCCTGGTACATATTTTGCTCAAAGAGTTCAAAAGTTCAATTTTAGGTTATCTAATGGCATTTTTTAAAATTTTTACAAAAAATTACGATTTCTACATTTTATTCAGGAAAAAATCAAAAATATTTAAAATATGCCTTGAATTAATTCAAAATTAAAGTTTAATTTTTTCAGGGACATTTCGGAAAGAGTATGAATCCGGCTCTTAAAATTCTCGGAGAACTGTGAGTGCATCGTTTTCTTTACTTCTGAAATGAAATTGAGGAAAAACAATTTAACTGTTGTTACCGCTACTATTTTTAATACAACACCACTTACGATAATTTTCTTTGTGTTTTTCTTACAATTTTTTAAATGCTTTAAGAAAGTTAACCAAGATAAACAGCTTCTAAAGTATGGTCTAAAGCAGAATAGTTTTAATATTTGTTTTAGTTTTTCTTAATATATGTTTTATTTAACTGCTTTGTTTTATTCTGTTTTTTAGTGATGGTTCCGGGTTCCAGATGTTCCGGGCAAAATTTGGAATTCCGGTTCCGGTTCCTGTTCCGGATTTTTGGAAAATCTCAATTTCGGTTTCCGTTCCGGTGTTCCGGGGGCTTCGTAGTTTAATATGCAGTTCCGGTTCCGGGTTCCGGATGTTCCGGGAAAAATTTGGAATTCTGGTTCCGGTTCCTGTTCGTGATTTTTGGAAAATCTCAGTTCCGGTTCCGGGGGTTCCGCAGTTCCGCCCATCACCACTGCTTTTGTTTTAGAATAGAATCATGTTGCACTGTTCAGAAGAAAAAAACCCGTTGTTGTTTTAAAACTACTAAAAAAGGTTTACGAGGAAATCTCTGAACATAAATAAATACATTTATTTCGTCATGTAAATGCTTAGAAAAAAATAATACAAAAGCCAGTAAGCGTTGCAGCACTGAAAGTGATCAACTTATATAAACACCCAAAAATATTCTCCCGAAAATGATTAAGACCAGCCGCCAAGGTATATATTGTCCTTATTTTCTGAAGCAGAAACACAATTTATATACAAAATAAAATTGCCGCGAAAAGCAAGTGGCAGGATTAGGTTATTTAATTATTATCGAACTAAGGATTATAATTTTAACCAGTCTTATAAAAAAGCATATAAGGTTATTTACGATGAACAATTCTTGACAATTATGATTGCAAACTTTTAAATTATAGAAAAGATAGCCTTAGAAACAAAGTGACCGTAACTAACACAGTTACGTTTATGTTACCTTTTGGAATATGATGCAAATTTTCCAGAGATATAAAAGTTTCAGGATTTTTTTCAGAAACTCCTGAAAATCCAGAATGATCTGCGACCACCGATTCATCGTTTAATTCAGTTTTAATTCCGGGAACTTCATATGTATTAAATACAATTTTTGCATTATTTAGATTAATTTCAACGTTGTTTATGCCCATTTCAAGTGTTCCGTCTACAATAAAATTTTTGTGAAGCTTAGTAAATATTTAGAGCTAACACTACAATGATATATTTTAATAAAAAAGGTGGGGAAATAAGTTTTCTTATAGTATTTTTCTATTTTTTATAATATATAAGAAATAACCGAAAGCATGGCGAAAATTTCCGAAATCGTTTACATTTTTGTAACTTAAAAATTTCTGTTTAAGCAGTTGTGCTGCGGGTGCCATTATTAAGTTAAGCTAAGGCTAAAATGTTCAGCAGTAAAAGGTTGTTTAGGCTTAATACTAAACCTACGGCACGGCAAAACCAAAATCAGCTAGCAAGGCAAAAAGAAATGGGCCCGGCAAAACGTTAGTTTTAGCTTACCAAAAAATGACATATGATGAAAAAATCTTTAATTTTGTCACCAAACCAAAAATATGATTATGTGACGATGATTTCCCTTTTTTTAGGCAATATTTAATCAAATATAATTTTGACGTTAAAAACAATAATTTAAAATTTGTGGTAAAAATTTAAGTATTTTTAAAACAAGATTTATTATTATATTTAATTTTATGTCATTATCTTGTCACCCTTAGTGTAATTTAGTGCTACTAAATTGAATTGGGGACAATTCGCTCCCCCCAATTGGCTCCCGGATAATTCGCTCCCGGGACAATTCGCAGCCGGACAATTCGCTCCCGGGACAATTCGCTCCCGGACAATTCGCTCCTGGACAATTCGCTCCCTGGACAATTCGCTCCCGGGACAAATCGCTCCCCGAAATTTTTATAAACGCTAATCTTATCAAACCAATTTCATTAGAGACAATTCGCTTCTTGGAAAATTCGCTCCCGGGAGTTTTTATAAACGAAAATCTTATCAAATCAACTTCATTAGGGACAATTCGCTCCCTGGACAATTCGCTCCCTGGACAATTCGCTCCCTAGACAATTCGCTCCCTGTCCGATTCGCTCCCTAGACAATTCGCTCCCTGTCCGATTCGCCACCGGCATTTTTAATAAACTTGATTCTTTTATTTTCTCCAAATACAGAAAAAACAATTTTTTTCAAAGAATTTATCATTAAAAGAAAACAAAAATGCAAATTAAATCTTTAAAACTGAACTGGAAGCATCGAAAAGTGTGTGCACAGGCTTTAATTTCCGGGTTCGAATTATTTTAAAAGCTTCTGCTGGCGAGTTTGAGTTTTTGCAACATGTTATTTAAAAAGCGTGGTTTTGGATGGACTTTTATGACAAACAGAGGTAAACATTTGTGATATGAAAAAATAGGCAAAACATTAAGCAAAAAGTCTTTAGATTAATATATTATTTTCTGGTTTAATAATATTTTAGATTGGAGCACATCACACCACTTTTTTAAAATTTTTGGACGCATTAAAGCAAGAACAAATGCAAAACACGATGAGAGTGGAGGAGTTTAACGCTGGACGAATGACCCCTGACCATACGAATCAGCGCTCAAAAAATGTGAAATTAAGAGTAAAAAATATATCCACATATTATGCGAATTATGAGTCTATTGCATTTCTGAGGGCCATAGCCCATAACTATACAATGTAAAGATTTAAGTTTTAGTGTCAAATTTATGGTTGTAAAGTTGGCGAAGTCAGGAATTATACCGTTTAAAACACACTAAAATGAACTGATTGATGCCCTCTTAAATCAAAGAAGCATTTTATTTAAGGACTATTTTTTAGTATTTTTCAGTTTTTTTACTTGTTTCTTTTTTTTGCATAAAAGTTGATCATGGGTGGCGCGGGAGCGCCACGGGGCGATTTAGCCCTGTGGCACCAGGCCAACCATTATTAGAGAACGTGGGTAAATTTTTAAATTCAGAACCTTCTTCTTCTTCTTCTTATTATTATTATTATTATTATTATTATTATTATTATTCCAACGCTCCATCCTTAAAAGCGATATTCCTCATTCGTTACTGAGTGATCAAAAATAAACATGGGCTCATAAAAAAGAAAAGGAATTACGCAACTTTCTTAGGAAGCTCTTTTTTGATTTAGGTCCTTGTTATCGATTTATTGATCAAAATAAAAAATTTGAAAAATAGACAAATAAAAACTCATAACCTCACAATAACAGCCTTTTGGCAACAATAAGGATTGTAAACAGAACAGACAACCAACATCCCCTCATAAAAACCGCACAAAAAAAGCAGACCGATTTTAATTGGTGGCAGAAACGGAACCAGTTCCCAGCGCCATCTGCTTCAACCGCGCGGAAATCGGCGAAAACAACGGAGTTTATTTTTTTCTTGTTGAAAGTTTATTTATATCCGTTCACAAAAAATTCGATATTTTGGAAAACGTTTAATAAAAAAAAACATATTGCGTTTCCACCAACAAACTGTTAATAACAAGTTTTTTAATAAATACTTGATTATTGTGAGAATTATTTTATATTTTAATTCAACTTATTTTTTCTCAGCGTGGAAAAATTTTTTGAAATATAATTGTATTTTTAATTGAGTTATTTTCTAATCAATAAAATAGTCCTCGAATGACACAAATAAAAGTTAAACTAAAAATTCTTCCTTTAAACTAGCAAATCAAGATTTATTTGATTTAAACTAACGATTTAAACATTAATTTGGCTATTAGTTTTTTATATTGAATGAAAACTGCTGTCTTATTTCAATGCATTTATATGATCTCATTGGTAATTTTAATGTTTTTTCTTCCTATTTTTGCTTATGTGCTTTTTAAAGAAATTGTTTTAGTTAGTTATGGAATATAAAAAATGTTAATTGGATATAAATATTGTTTTAATAATTACAATATAATACACAAAAACTAAGCATTCCGTTACTCTCATTTATTTTTAAGTGAGCCTAACAAAATAGAGGTTAGTTTATACAATTAAATCATTGTATAAATTACACATCATTTTTACAAACAATAATTAAAAAATCCTTAATTTCCTCAGAATAAGTTACTTTAAAAGAATCGAGTTTATTAGAAATGCCGGTAGCAAATTGGGCAGGAAGCGAATTGTTCAGGAAGCGCATTGTCCCTATTGAAGTAGGTTTGATAAGATTTGCGTTTATAAAACTCCCGGGAGGGAATTTTCCAGAGAGCGAAATGTCCCTAATAAAGTTGGTTTGTTAAGCCTTACGTTTATAAAAACTCCCGGGAGCGAATTGCCCAGGGAGCAAATTGTCCCTAATGAAATGGGTTTGATAAGATTTGCGTTTATAAAAACTCCCGGGAGCGAATTGTCCAGGGAGCGAATTGTCCAGGGAACGAAATGTCCAGGAGCGAATTGTCCAGAGAACGAAATGTCCAGGAGCGAATTGTCCGGGAGCGAATTGTCCCAGGAGCGAATTGTCCGGGAGCGAATTGGCAGGAGCAAATTGTCCCGGTCCCTACTAAATTATGTTCGTTAGATAATCCACAAAACCAAAATCCACTTTGTACAATATTTATCTCAGTGGAAAAATTAGAATCCCAGCTATTTACGCATAGATATAGGAAATTTTAAGATTTGCAGTTTTTAAAGCCATTTTTAACGACATAAAACACTTTCTTTTGTGCATTTTAAATATCACCAAGTGTACATGCATAAAATTATTTCATCTGCGTTCGTCACACAAATTAAAGCGTCAGTTTGATTAAATTGTCTTTTAATTGACCTTTTTCAAATAAAACGACTTTATACATATGTATGTTTAAAACTAAAACACTACACGTATTTTCCTAAACTCCATATAAAATCTTTTATTCCTTATGAGGGGTGCGTTTTGAAATTTTTATTGTTTGTTCTCTGTCCATGTAATCATGCTTTTCCTCCACTGCACATTCTCGTCGTTACTACGGCAAAATATCCGCAATTCGTATAAAATATATGTGACTGTGACTCATTTTAAATTTGAAACTGGATCCTATTAACTACAAAATGAATTATATTTAGGTGTATTTTGTAATAACTGTGGCTCATTTATTTGTGTTTTACGACGATATTGTTTAGAGCAAACTGACGCGAACTGAAAAAAGCAAACATAACCTTTTGACATTAATAAAATAAGGATAAATTAATGCGTTTATTAATTTACAATTAGAAAATCTTTATGAAATAGGCCCCAGGGCGCTGTTTCATAAAAGTTACGGACATTTCATTTTTTTGTAAAACCCCCATTGTTTTTGTAAATCTCAGTTTTTTCTTTGTAACTTTAAAGATCCTAATGTTAAACATACACTGGGCTGATTCAACAAAAATGACCGTACTTCGTGTTTGATATAGTACACCTGAACATCTTTTAGCCGCCATTTTTTTAAAAAACGAGCGCTTTGACCTATAAAACGTGAGCGCGACAAAATTTCTGCTGGCAAAAACCAGAATAATGTCGCTTACAAAGAAAGAATGGACTTTTACAAAGAAATTGAATGTTCGTAAGTTTTATGGAATAGGCCCCAGGGGCATCTTTCATAAAAATCTTTGAGTTGTAAATTAACCCTTTGGGATTTTTTCGTCCAAAAAGTGCTGCATATCCGCAGAAGGAATTCCGCGTCAGTGCTGCACTGTGTTAAACTCCGTGTCCAGTCGGCAATCGGCAGCATGTTTAACACTGAACAGCGGTGGCGCGCAATACCTTCTACGGATTTGCAGCGGAAAGAATCGGAAAGGGTTAATAAATGCATTTATATAATTGTCCTTATTTTATTAATAAAAAATACGTATGTAACTGTCGAATTTATAGAATTTACAAATTTGTATTTTTTAAATGCTGAACGCAATTTTATTAATATACTTGTTAATTAAATATTCAAAAAATGCGTTAATTTACAATTACAAGCGTTTTTTAATCAAATAGGCCCCACGGGCTTATTTCATGTAAATTGTTTGTTGCCGTTTATTTATAAACACATTAATGTTTTGTTTGTTTTTTATTAAAAAGGATATTGTTACAATTACGTTTATCATTAAAAAATTACAAATTTGTGAATTCCACAGCCGTGTCAAGAATACATAAAATTAATTAATAAAGAAAAGAAGAATGAAAAATGAAGAACAAATTTTACGGGGTATGTGTGGATCCAACCTAAATGCATACGTATTGATATGTTTATTTGCATACGTACGCATTTTTTATATGCATACGCATACATAATTTTTTGTTTAGAAAAATTATGCGGTGCGGTAATTTAAAAAAATACGCGTGGCAGTGAAAATATGCTCCGGCCCGTAGATTTAGCCTCAATTTTGAACACCTTATATTAAACGGATTTTTATGGGAGATAACTCAAAATGACCGCCATATAATTTTAAATAAAAATAGCGTTTTAAATTTTAAAATGTTTTTGGGAATTTTTTTTTTATTTTAGGTTATTAAAGGGGGTGTCGGCCGAAAATTTTTATAAAACTTTTGTATCCTAAAAACATTTTGAGTTTTCTAGTAAATAATTCGGGTTATAAAACACTAATTTATGTCCATTATTGGGTCTACATAAGTAATAATAATACCACCTTTTGAGCTACTTTTTGCCGACTCAATATTTAAAAAAAATAGCGAATAAATTGGTAAGCTCATACTAATCAACAATAATAACAATAATGTTTCTTGTTAAAAAAATGGTTTTTTTTACATTATTTATGAAACTATGAAAATTGTTTAGACTTTCAAAAAATTTGCCTATTTTTGAAAATTTGCAAAAAAAACAAACATCCTATCATTTTAAAACAAAGTACAATTTTACATTTTAATTACAATTTTATTTCTTCACTCATTTCATTAGGAAATTTAATTAGAGGGCCGTTTAATGCTTTTTGACCGAAAAATTATATTTCTGAATTTTGACCATATTTCAAAAAAAAACTCGCGAAATTGGGTGTTTACAGCGAACGATCACAATATTTGTTCCAAATTAGTTATAAAACGAAATAAAAAAATTATTTGAAAGAAAACTAAATGAGTTTTGATAATGAACTTTAAATTCATGAGGTATTTCGCAAGTTAATTTAAAAAAATGGGTATTTTGGACTACAAAATAGAGAAATTTTTTGTACGAAAATTTTTTGATTTGTATCAGGTAAAGAACACATTGTGTTAGTGAAGTTGGGGTTTAGATCTGTTACATGTTACGTTTAAAAGCAATCGAGCAATTTTTAAGGAAAATAACCTCCAGCTAAAAAACTGTGTTTTTTGCAATAAGAGTCTCAAACTTGTCTTAATTAGAAAAACGTAAGTTCAGAAATCTCTTTAAAATTAAGCCAAAAAGTAAAATTCCTTAAAAAATTTATGAAAATTTGAAAATGGTTAAAAAATGAAATGGCTTCAATTAATTTTTCTAGTGAAGGAATATAATTGGTTTTTAAACGTAAATTGTATTTTGTTTCCAATTTATCAGATGTTTTCGAATTTCTTGCAAATTTTCAAAAATAGGCCATTTTTTAAAAAATCTAACAATTTTCAAAGTGTCAAAAAAATGTAAAAAAAAGTTGTTTTTTTTTAAATATCAACGTCTATATATTTTAATAGTTGTTGATGATTATAAATCTCACAAATTGTACATAAGCTATTCGGTATTTTTTCAGTTTTGAAGTCCTGAAAAAAGTAGCTCAAAAGGTGGTATTATCACCAAAAATATATAATACTATATATAAAAAAACCAGAAAAGAAAAAAAAAAAAAAAAAAAAAAAAAAAAAAAAAAAAAAAAAAAAAAAAGCAAAAAAAAAAAAGAAAAAAAAAAAAAAAAAAAAAAAAAAAAAAAAAAAAAAAAAAAAAAAAAAAAAAAAAAAAAAAAAAAAAAAAAAAAAAAAAAAAAAAAAAAAAAAAAAAAAAAAAAAAAAAAAAAAAAAAAAAATTATCACTACCTATTTAGACCGATAATAGACACGATTTTCTTATGAATTACCGTAATGTAACTCAAATCATTTATTACTCTCTAAATCTGCTTAATAAATTTCCAAAAGCCTGTTTTTGGAATTTTAAACTTTTGGAAAAATTAGTACATTTTTTAACCTATTAATTCTTGGAAAACAAAAAAATTAATTTGTAAAAGTAACAATTATTTGTTTAGCTTACAATATTTTTATTTGTTCTAAAGTAACAATAATTGTCTCGCTTCAAAAAATTACAACGTTGATTTTTTTTTGAAAAAAATAGTTTTCTTTACATTTTTTGACACTTTGAAAATTGTTACATTTTTTAAAAAATAGCCTATTTTTGAAAATTTACAAAAAGTTCAAAAACATCCGATAAATTTGAAACAAAATACAATTTACGTTTAAAAAATAATTATATTCCTTCACTACAAAATTTAATGGAAGCAATTTATTTCTTTTACTATTTTCAAATTTTTCATAAATTTTTTAAGAAATTTTACTTTTTGGCTTAATTTTAAAGAGATTTCTGAACTTAAGTTTTTCTAATTAAGACAAGTTTGAGACTCTTATTGCAAAAACAGTTTTTTTTCACCTGGGGGTTATTTTCCTTAAAAACTGCTCGATTGCTTTTAAACGTAAACATGTAACAAATATAAATCACAACTTCACTAATACAATGAAATCTTTACCTGATACAAATGAAAAGATTTTCGTGCAAAAAATTTCTGTATTTCGTAGTCCAAAATCACCATTTTTTTAAAATGTTTATTTTATTTTGTTTATAACTTGCGACATACCTCATGAATTTAAAGTTCATTATCAAAGTTCATTTAGTTTTTTTTTTCTTCAAATAATGTTTTTATTTTGTTTTCTAACTGCTTTGGATGACCGTTCGCTTAAAACACTCAATTTCGCGAGTTTTTTTTTTATATGGACAAAATTCGGAAAAATAATTTTTCAGCCAAAAGGCATTAACCCCGCCCTCTAATTAAATTTCCTAATGAATGAAGAAATAAAATTGTATTTTAAATGTAAAATTATACTTTTTTTTAAAATTATCGGATGTTTGTTTGTTTTTTTTGCAAATTTTCAAAAATAGGCCAAACTTTTTAAAGTCTAAACAATTTTTATAGTATCATTAATAATTTAAAAAAACATTTTTTCATCAACAAAAATTTAGCGTATAAAATTGACAATTTTCTCTTCTATCAGGTGGTTTATAAATTAATTATTGTTGATTAGTACACATGAGCTTACAAATTTATTCGCTATTTTTTTCCAAATCTTGAATCTGCAAAAAAGTAGCTCAAAGGTGGTATTATCAAAAATATATAATACTATATATTATATTAAGGAAAAATATGACACTCAGTCTCAGAAGCGAAACTATTTGGTGCCATTTTTTGAGCACTGCCATTAAGTGTTGTGCGCATAAAATAGCAAAACAACTGTTCTTATTGAGGCATGTGTCGTGTAAATGGGCACTGCTAAAAATGTAACAGTGTTTTTGCGCATATCCTAGCATGCTAACTCGAACGCACTGCATTTTAAAGCAAACTGCACTTTTTTGGCAATCTTGTGCGCATATATGCGCAAATACTGCACATAAAATAGCACAACCGCGGGAAACAAAAAAATAAACCGACTAAAAAACCACTACTTAGTTTGCACACTGTACACAAAATACAAACTTTTAGTATAGACATACAAAAATAAAATCCAATGCAATACACAAAAAGATCTATTTATGTATTGCATTGGATTTTATTTTTGTATGTCTATACTAAAAGTTTGTATTTTGTGCACAGTGTGCAAACTATGTAGTGGTTTTTTAGTCGGTTTATTTTTTTTGTTTCCCGCGGTTGTACTATTTTATGTGCAGTATATGCGCATATATGCGCATAAGATTGCTAAAAAAGTACAGTGTGCTTCAAAATGCAGTGCGTTCGAGTTAGCATGCTAGGATATGCGCAAAAACACTGCTACATTTTTAGCAGTGCCCATTTACACGACACATGCCTCAATAAGAACAGTTGTTTTGCCATTTTATGCGCACAACACTTAATGGCAGTGCTCAAAAAATGGCACCAAATAGTTTCGCTTCTGAGACTGAGTGTCATATTTTTCCTTAATATATTATATAGTATTATATTTTTGTTTATTATTATTATATATATATATATATATTTTTGGTATTATTATTTATTATATTATATATATATATATATATATATATATATTTTTTTGGTATTATTATTTATTTATATATATATATATATATATATATATATATTTTTATATATATATATATATATATATATATATATATATATATATATATATATATATATATATTTTGGTATTATTACTACTTATGTAGATCCAATAATGGACAAAATTTTAAAATAAATTAGTGTATTATAACCCGAATTATTTACTTGAAAACTCAAAATGTTTTTGGGATATAAAAGTTTTATATTTTTTTGCATTTTTTCTTTATAAAATTTTCGGCCGACAGCCCCTTAAATAACCTAAAATAAAAAAAGATTCCCAAAAATTTTTTTTTAATTTGAACGTTATTTTTATTAAAAATTATATGGCGGTCATTTTGAGCTATTTCCCATAAAAATCCGTTTAATATAAAGTTTTCAAAATCGAGGCTAAATCTACGGGCCGGTGTCATAGGATATTCTTCCCCCCTAAAAATTTTTCCCCCGGAAAAACTATCCAGTTATATTTCCCCCTTTAAAAATTTGCATAAAGTTTATAATATTAATTCTGCGCATTCTTCAAAAACACGTCATTAAATTAAAATGGTTATTTTGTTATCATGATACATTCATAAATTTTATAAAATTATTGAGATAAACCCAAGAACTAATTTAACCATTTTTAACCTTAGTTTCACTAAGCAGCCTGAGCAAAACCTCAAGATAAAATTCATAACAAACGAACAACAAATAAAAAAGAGAGGGGAAGAATAATATGGTTTTTAAGCTGGATAGTTTTCCGGGGAGAAAAACTACCCCGGATTTTTACCGGGATACGGGATAGTCTTTTCCGGTGGAAAAAAGAAGGGGGAAAAGAAATCCCGCGACACCGGAACATATTTTCATTGCCTCGCGTATTTTTTTAAATTACCGCACCGCATAATTTTGTTTTTAAAAATTATGCATACGTATGCATAACATGTGCTTACGTATATGCATATAAACATATATGTACACATATACGTATGCATTTAGGTTGGATCCACACATACCCCGTATAATTTGTTTTTCATTTCTCATTCTTCTTTTCTTTATTAATTAATTTTCATGTATTCTTGACCATGTATCGATTTATTAAAATAAAACAATACAAAAACCTTTAATGCCTTTGTTAATTTAAAATTGCCAATTTTTTTCTAATTGATCTCAAGGGTCCTAATGTTTCCTTTAAGAAACAACAGTACACTTGTTAACTCCCATCTGTCTCCTAACTTCTAAATTTACCTATTAAAATTTTATTTTTAACCTATTTACCTGTTTCCTAACTTTTAAATTTACCTACTAACTTCTGAATTTACCTCTTAATTTCTAAATTTACCTGTTAACTCCTACCTTTCTCCTAACTTCTAAATTTACTTATTAAATTTTTTATTTTTACCTATTTACCTGTTTCCTAACTTTTGAATTTACCTCCTAACTTCTAAATTTACCTCTTAACTTCTTAATTTACCTGTTAACTCCCACTTGTCTCCTAACTTCTAAATTTACTTATTAAATTTTTATTTTTAACTATTTACCTGTTTCCTAACTTTTGAATTTACCTCCTAACTTCTAAATTTACCTCCTAACTTCTAAATTTAGCCTTCTAAATTTACCTACTTTTAAACTACCTACCTGCCTCCTAACATCTATATTCTTTTGTATAAAAGGCAGTACTACCTGCCTCATACCTACTTCCGCTTCCGAAGCAGTTTTGGTTCCTTTCCCTGCCTCCTATCTACCTCTAAAGGCTGGTTCATACTTTGTCCAAAGTTTCCAAAGGACAAAGTCCAAGGTACAAGTTTTCGACAATCCAAATAGTTCTTTGGACGCTGTCCTTTGGACGAAGTTTGAACGCTACTTGAAATACTGTCCTTTGGACTGTCCCCAAAGGACAAAAAATTTAAACACGCGGTCCAAAGGACAAAATCCGAAAAAAGTCCAAAGGACATTTTGACGGCTGTGTTTGTCGTTTATACACTTTGTCCTTTAGAAACTTTGGACGAAGTAGGAACTAGCCTTCAAACACTTTTTACTTCTCCATTCTCTGCCTTCAACGTACCGGAGGCAGTTTCGAGAGCTGTTCTTACCAAATTATAATAAAAATCCGGCATTTTAGAAACTAAACTATTGATTACCCTTTGAGCAAAGAAAATGTTTCAAAAAAATTCTAGTTTACTGTACTTATTTTTTTATATATTTTACTACTAAATTTTAACATAGCTGATTGTTAATTCATCAACGTAATGTAGCTAATTGTCAACATAAAAGGCAGTTCAGTTTTGAGTTAGGCCAAATTAAAAAATGACAAAATTTCAACTTTAAAATGTATAATATTGACGTACAATGTATTAGGAGCAATTATATCACATTATTTTGACGGATTAAGAAAATATTATCCATCGAGCTTTTATATTTTTGATGGGTTGTTATTATTGATATATAAAACTTTTAAAATTTCAGGTTGTCACCAGTACGCATTATTCTTGAACAAACTAGATCTTGAAACGCTAAGCCTTTTATACATAATATTGTTTGTAAACCTTACCTAGTCTTTGTTCCGTTTTGCACAAATAAACAATCTGAGAGATAAAGATACTTATAAAAATCATTTTTACTTCTGGTAGTTTTATCAAAAATATATAATACTTTTGGTTTTATATGGTTTACCGAGCAAAAATATAATACTTATTCAAGAAATTATAGTCAAGGAACGTAGTTTCATAGATCAATTGCAAATAATTTTTGTCGCACTGACAACACAGTGTTTTTGTGGAATAGCAAAAACAAGAATAATTCGACTGAATTTTTTTTCGGAATAAATTTTTGACACATCAGTTTCACATTGATTTAAATTCCAGTCATTGTTAATGTGAATTAATAGAATGAATAAATATGTAAAAAAAATCAGGTCTTACACACGAATATCAAAAGCTTTGATATCATAAGAACTTTCAGTTATTATAGCAAAACAAACCAGAACAATTCTTGGTTCTATAAATCACACCAAACTGCACAAAAAAATTGAAAAGATTTGTAATGATATATATTTTTAGAATTAATCATCGCATCAGTAATATGTGGTTTTAACCATGTTTCTGAAAAAGCTAAAATATCGTATAGTTTTTCTGCTAGTAAATGATCAAGCATATTGCGATGGTCAGAGCCATATACCCTATACTACGTACGTTTCCATAAATGCATTTAAAATAATGATTTTTTACGTTATTTAATCAGGGAAGAGCGCGGAGCGCTCTTTCCCTTATATTAAATGGGTTAATTTACTTGGTGTTTGATGTTTTTTAGAAAAAGTAGTAGAATTTCTAAGAAAAGGTGAGTTCTCTCCTTCTAGAAGTTTAAATGCTTAAGATTTTCATGCTTATAAATTAAAACCCATTTACCTAAATTCGATTTAAATTCATATTTTGCAAAATAATACTTATTTGGTGTTTGATGTTTTTTAGAAAAAGTAGTAGAATTTCTAAGAAAATGTGAGTTCTCTTCTTCTAGAAGTTTAAATGTTTAAGATTTTCATGCTTATAAATTAAAACCCAATTACCTAAATTCGATTTAAATTCATATTTTGCAAAATAATACTTGCCATTAAAATCTTTTTGTACAGAGTAACTCACAGAGTCATTTCCTTGATTTTTAAGGTAGAACACTGTAAGCTTCTTTTCTCATTGCAGAATAAATCCGGGAATTCTTCCGAGCTTCGAAGGGCATGGAAGCACGCAGATAAATACCTTTTTCGCGCAAACGAAGATTCGGATTTTTGAAGCAATTAGCGTAATCGTTCAAAATGTTTCTCGCGTAAATGTAAGTTTCGCCGGTGTGGTTAGCGGTACGGGGTCTTTAGAGCCTTAAGCAGGGAACTTAGAGCTTTCGAAAATTTTTGGGAACTTGGAGCCATAAGCA
This sequence comes from Microlaimidae sp. YZB2_3, assembly GCA_030248175.1. Lineage (NCBI taxonomy): Eukaryota > Metazoa > Nematoda > Chromadorea > Desmodorida > Microlaimidae > Microlaimidae sp. YZB2_3. The sequence continues at coordinate 30,127 of JASAMX010034121.1, forward strand.
ATGGGAACTTAGAGCCTTTAAGAAAAGATTGGTTTGGGGTTAGATTTAGGCTTTGCTTAGGCTCAGGTAAACGTTTTAGCGATTTTTACTTTTGGCTCCAAGTTTCCATCTTTAGGCTCCAAGTTCCCCAATTAGGGCTCCAAGTTCCCTATTTTTGGCTCCAAGTTCCCAAGGCTCTATCGACCCTAAATCTGGTTAACCATAGTTATTTTTACCAAGCGGTGTTTGTTGGATGCTTCATTTTCGGATGTACGGTTTCTGAAATTTCCAAGCCTTTCGGCGGATACTACTTTGTCCCAATGAGATTGAAGTCCGCACTTTTGAAAGAAATCTTTCAAATTTATTAGCAGACCATTCAAAGACTCGTTTGGGGTCTCAGGGAAATTTGAAAGAATTACTTGAGTTTTCATTTCTTTTTTACTCAGTACTTCTTTTACGGCATAGAAACCTGGGGCTTGCGAAGGCAAAATTCCTTTTTTGACAGCCGCAGCGTAGGATGGAGCATAATTTGGAGAAGCTTCTTGTGAGTGAGGGCCAATTTGATCGCCAATAGCTTTTGCTAGGTTTTCCAAATTATCAAAAATGGATGGAATATCTTGAGCGAGATTTTCTTTAAGCTGGGAAATAGTTAATCCTTGGTGATAAATTTCTCCGGAAAGGTTCGAAAGCGATAACTTATTTTCAGATGACGTCGAAAATTTCCTAAGAGAAACTCTTGTAGGTTGTGAGCAAGCCGCGGAATGGCAGTAAAATCTGAAGTGATGGCCAGGATGTTCGAAAAGCTGGCGGGTACTTTGGCTAGGCTTGAAATTGGTAAGGCCAAGACACTTAAAATGGTGAACTGATTCACACTTGATGCATGTAGAAAATAGTTCACCGTCATCCACAAGATTCGCGAATTTCGGCTTCAGACGGCGTAATTAATGCAGAGCCGCTGGAATTAAGTTCATTCATGGCGAATTCGGAAAACAGTTTAAGAAGTCGTCGAAGAAAGACGACTGGGAATCCGAAAAGGGTCGGAAGAAGAGATTAGCCGAAGTGAACATTGGCAAAAACCGCCAAAGTTTGAAACAGATATGTCTGCGCCCAGTCAACCCAGGCCGACAGAGTGACTTTTAGCTAGGTTGAGTTCGGAAGTAACACAAAGAAACACAAAGAACCTAGCCAAAAAAACGCAGAAAATGATTAAGTCACTCACATATTAAAGTTTGATTGAAGAAAACTGGATAAATTAATGAGATTTTCGAATAAAACCAGACATTAAATAAATTTTAAGCGAAGCAAATGAAAACAGACCGTCATTGAAAATGAAAACAGACCGTCACACAAATCAGCAAACTACAAACAATACAAAACACAGCTCTCAGGGTCGCAACAGGGCACACCACAGACACAAACACACACATCATACACACAGAGGCTAAAGTCCTCCCAATAGCAACACACATCCAACTCCACGCAAAACAAGCAAAATTGGCGGCCATGTACACAAACAACCCACTTAATTATTTAACACAACAACCTGCACCCAGCAGGCTCAAAAAGCAAACAATATTTCACAACAACAACTACACAACAAACATACCTACAGACATACACAACAAAACTTACAAAGCACTAAAACAACAAATCCACACAAACACAGTCACAAACCACATAAATAACACTCCAATAAACCCAATACTTCAAACAAAAGCACCAGCAATAAGCAACGAGGAAGAAAATCTTCCTCGCGGGGTCAGGAGAACCCTCGCCCAACTCAGGGCAGGGAAATCTCCTTTCCTCTACTCCTACCTACACAAAATCAATCCAACACAACACACATCACCAAACTGCCCGCTATGCAAAACACAAACACACACAACACAACACCTTTTTACATGCACACACATCAATACGACACTGGGACCAGAGGACCTTTGGGCAAACCCCGTAGCGGTTGCTGAGCTCCTCCGGGAGTGGGAAGAGGGGGTGAGCAAGGCGAGAGGCGTGCCGGACGGACCACACCAGGGTTGATGGAAACCCTGGAAACTGGCAAACTCAACAACAGACCGTCATTCTGAAAACCGACCGTCAAAACATGATGTATTTAGTTTTAACTATTTCAAAACATTTTTTATTTGATTTTTTATTTTATTTGATTTTTTTTGAGTTGAAACTGTCTAATAATTTACACAATAGTTCATCGAAAATGATTTCTAAAGCATATTACAAATGAAATCATATTTAGATCTTAAAATTTAATTATTAAAAGAGTTACGACTGATTGTATATAGCGTTAATGTTAAAATCGACCAAATAATGATTGCACTGTTTATTATTAAAATAATATTTCCAATATTTGTTTTAATTTAACACTTAAGTTTTGACTTTTGCTAATTTTTAAAATTTCGGGGCAAGATTTTTTGTTTTAGCTAAAGAAATTTGTAGTTTAGTGCTTAAGTTGCTTACGGTTAACTTTAAAATATATTAAAGAACTCAGCACGCCAAAACTAGAAAAAACCTGCTCTCCAAATTGTTTAAACTCTCCAAAAACCTTAAATTTAACCTTTAAACAAAAAAAACCTACTCTCCAGATTATCTGAAAAAGCCAGAGCTAAAACTTAAAGATGCGGTGCGGAGTCAAACTTTTTGTCTTCGATTTTGATGATTTGTTGTAAAAATCTTACCCAATCCCCCAATAGCCCACTAAAATTTCTTCATTAAATTATCTCCAGTGATTCAGGAGATATGACCCCTCTCCAAAAAAATTGCTTTTTTCAACAATTCTTTACTTGAAGAATTACTCGAAAGCTCAATGAATGTAAAAATATAGTTACAAAATATTCACTCAAAAAAGGCTGAAATTCGGCTAATTTTTACATTAATTTGATACCTTCATTGTTAAGATTGGAGCAGTATTTCTCAAGATATTGCGTTACCTGTACAAAAAACCCACGATTTTTTCGCTAAAAATACAAAGTGTAGATAAAAATGTTGGGGCAAACTTAAAATCAAATCATTGCCGTCGTTTGTTGTTTTTACCAAAAAAAGCGAAGGTTTTTGTACGAGAAACGCAATATCTTAACAAATACTGCACCAATCTTAACGATCAAGGTAGAAAATTAAAATAAAAGTACCTGCTTTTCTGAGTGCATATTTTGTGACTTTAATTTTTTACCCATTGAGCAATTTTTCAGATACTGAATTATCGAAAAAAGCCATTTTTGGGGGGTCATATCTTCTGTACAACTAAAGATATTTTGATTAAAAATTTTTTGTGGGCTATTGGGGGCAGGGGTAAGATTTTCACGAAAAATCATCAAAGTCAAAGATTTGACTGACTGACTTTAACTGAACGCATCTTTGACTGATTAGCAACTTTAATGTGTGTTGTGTCTGCTATTTGGGTGTTTTCTGTTGTTGCAGATTTGGTGTCTCTTGGAGGAATGTAGATGTTTGCGATGTCTATGTGTTGTTTTTGCGTTTTGTGCACGCGTGTTATGAGTAGTCTGCGGTGTTATGAGTTTGTTATGGAGTTTGTGTTAAACTGAGTTGGGAGACATACACTTTGTGTATGTGTGAGTAGTCTTCCCCCAGTTTTGCGTGGTTTGACGATATTTTTATCAAATAATTAAAAGATTTTTTTTCAGTATCAAATCTACTGTGATTGTGCTCATTCTAGATAACCAAATAAGCATTTTAGCATACTAAACTCAAATATTGTAGCAGTTACTATAGTTCATTATTGACATTATTTGTTTCTTTTATTTATAATATTTTTGTAATTTTAGGATGAATTTAATGCAAAAAAATGTTAATATATGCTAATTCATTTATAACAAAAATTAATGAGCAATGTTTTGAAAAAATTAATCAAAAAATTTATTTTAACTGAAAAATTATAGTAAACATTAACTAAAACACATCAATAAAATGGAATGTTTATGTCAGTGAAAAGTCAATCGTCACTATTTTGGCACAAATTATTAAATCACAGATACCATAAATAAATCAAATTCGTTAATAGAATACGGAATTCGGTCAAACATTGCAAATGAGCTTAGATAGCCAAAAGTTAAAACGTGGTTCATACTTCGTCTAAACTGTCCAAAGTAAAAAACGAAATCTTTCATTTGGGGTGATTTTTTTGGATTGTTTTTTGAATTTTAGATTTTCAGACGGGAGAAACAAAGAGAGCTGGGTCTAAAAATGCCTTCAAAAAACTACCACCGTTGCCGCCTTCTTTCGGAAAAATACACTTATTTAATTATTATTGGTCGAAAAGTTTAAAATTTAAGCTATAATGGCTACCAAGATTTTTTTGGGCGAAATATTTTTATAATCCTTCGGTTTTTGTATTACGTTGACAAATAGCTGTTTTAAAATTTATTTCATTCGGATACTAATTCTTATGAATCAGAAATTGTTTTACTTTAAAAAAATAAGAAAACAAACAACTAAACTTAGTGAATTAAAAGCACTTTTAGTTTTTGGCACAAGATTTAAGCAAAAAATGCAATGATATTGCAAGTTTTAAAAGCCTTTTAAAACTAAATTTTAAAAATTTCCATAATTTTTTTAAAATTAAATTTAAAAAATATTTGTTTTCCTAAACTCTGCCAAAAAATGTACACAGTATTTAATGTATATTACCGTTCGTTTTGAGATAATTATAAAAATACAGTAATATTTAAAATCGCTATTAAACTAATACAATTCGCCAAAGACAAATTAGTTGGTTCTTCGCGGACAGGGACAATACTGTGCATCATCCCCAGGAGGTCCGGGTAGTCCAGGTCTGCCCGGTTGTCCATCGTTTCCTGGCTGTCCAGGTCGTCCGGGTGGTCCTTGGGGACCTTGTGACCCCGGGTTCCCTGGTCGCGCTTGTCTCCCTGGTTCCCCGCGGTTTCCTCGCGGTCCTCTGTTTCCGGTTGGTCCTTTGGGTCCGGGGAGTCCTTTGGTTCCGCGGGAGCCGTCGCGACCAGGTGACCCGGGGCTACCGTCCTTACCAGGCCTGCCGTTCTCACCGGGGTTGCCGGGGGGTCCCTGGGGTCCGGGGTTTCCGGGCTGACCGTCTCCGCCGCCGTTGCCGGGCTGGCCCGGGCTGCCGGGCTGGCCGGGGCTACCGGGGCTACCGGGTTGTCCCGGGGGGCCGCCGGGGCACTGGCGGCAGGCCGCGAAGTCCCTGCGGGGAGCGGTGGGGGGTGCGACCCCGGGGCGGCCCTTCTGCCCGGCAGCTCCGGGGTTTCCGGGCTCTCCGGGGGCTCCGTTCATTCCGGGCGGTCCAGGAGGTCCGCTGTTGCAAAAGTTGGCCGTGTCGCATTGGCACACCCCGGCCTGCCGCTCGGGCCGGGCCTTGGGCGCACCCCTTTGAACGTTGAGAACCAAGGTCCAGGCTTCGTCTCCAAGCAGCATAAACTCCTGCATGTCGTTGCGGAGGTCGTTTTGGATCACGCCGATTTTGCTCCACAGAAGCGGCACGAACAGAAAACACGCCAGCAAACTGAGCAGGCTCAAAGCCGAGGCTGTATACGCGACGAAGTGGCTCATTTTAAGCGAAGAACTTTTCGAGTTCCCTTTGATCACCAGGCAAAAGGAAGCACTGATTTTTCCGAAAATTCGCGATGCTTTTATACCAAAACGTTTCCTTTGTTTTCGCACGGGAAAAAAACGGTTCCATTCGACAGTCCAAAACCGACAAATGATTGAAACGACCGCAATTGTTTCGTTCACTCAAGCGCTAGAACTGTCAATTACTTTTATTGCTTTCGAATCGGTCACACTCAAACCGCGAATTTTCGTTAATAGAAACGGGTTTTAAATTTCGAAAGATAATCGTGTCTGACATTATGTACGCGCTGCTGAACAATTCCTTCACACCAGCAACTGTCAATGTTTAAAAAAAATGACAAATTACCGTAAATGGCAATTAACAATTAATCAATTTTAATGTGATATCAATAAAAATCTTTTTTTCTCGTTTGTTACATAATCAGCTTTTGTTACAACCACATAAACCGGTTTTTTTATGTAACCAAAACTTCTGGCAAAAAATAAGCAGTTAATTAATTTTAATGACAACAAAAGACTCCAATATGTTTTCCGAGTTTAGTTATATATTGTTTAACTATTTATCTTCTTTCAAAAAATGGCTTAAAATTTTTACCTTGGCGCGGTACGGGGTCTTTAGAGCAGCAAATAGGGTGCTTGAATCCGTCGAAAATTTTTGGATCTTTTTTTGCCTTCGCTTAAGCTTAGGTATAGGGTTTATCGATTTTTTATTTTTGGCTCCAAGTTCCCTCGGTGCCATCGACTGCGCCTTTCGGCCGTAAGGAGGGAAGTCGGATATTCAATAACCTGTGTAATCAAAAGCCTAAACCTAAAGATTTTTATGTTAAAATCTAAGTTTCCTTATTATTCCTCGGCTTCATGTTCAAGAAAGTTTTCCAAAGACTCCAAGTTCTTTGCTTACGGTTCCGGAGGTACGGGGTCTTTAGAGCCACGAGCAGGGAATTTAGAGCCATCGGAAATTTTTGGGAACTTGGAGCCACGAGAAATGGGAACTTGGAGCCTTTAAGAAAAAATTGGTTTGGGGTTAGATTTAAGCTTCGCTTAGGCTTAGGTAAACGTTTTAGCGATTTTTAGTTTTGGCTCCAAGTTCCTCACTTAGGGCTCCAAGTTTCCTATTTTCGGCTCCAAGTTCTAGCTCCTAATTGCCAAGGCTTCATCGACCCTAAATCGTTCCGGATTAGTGATCGACCGGGGCAGAATTTTTGCTGATGCCGGGGCCGGGGCCGGGGTAGAGAAATTTGGATTTGCCAGGGCCGGGGCCGGGGCCGGGGTAGAAAATTTTGCCGGGGCCGGGGTCTGGGCCGGGGCAGGCGAAAAATTTAGCAGAATTTGTAAATTCGATCTTTTTTTCAAATTAAAATCAAAATTTTTATTGTTAATTATTTGGTTTATGTAATGAATCGTCACATTTTAGAATTTAAGCACTTTGTGAGTAAAAGAAAACTTTTTTTTATTACACAAAAGTTTTTTTTTTCTAAGCAGAACAAATTTTTGTTTTCATATTTCAATTTTTTTAAACCTAAATTATTATTTTATTTACATAATATATGTACATTTTCACATAATTATTAGCAGTATATTCTTGTTTAAAGCAATATTATACTTAATCGCAAACCATGTTACTTTTAAAAAATGCTTTACAAGAACAAACCATTTATGTTAGTTTTAAAGAATGCCTTACAAATAGAGGAGGAGTTAAAGTACTTACAAGGAGTATGTTTTGATCAGTAAAGCAAAACGTGGTAAAGAAACTAAAATCAAAACTGGGCGCAAGTAACGAAAATATTTCACAATAACAAAATCTCTTCATATTACCCTAAAATATTTTTAATTAAATATCGCATATAAATATTAAATATTAAATATTTTTGGTGTACAAAATATCGCTGTGCGAGAAAAGATTTATTGAGTGCACAGAAAATAACTTGCGTGTGAAAAATCACAAGTACAACATTTCTTGTAAAATTTAGGTAAAAAATTCCCTGTCTAGCCGAAAATCCTCTTGTTTTATATATTTTTGATATAAGCAGTGATATTAAAATAACTCCAATATATGCAAAATTTGTGATTATTGAGGCAAATAAAACCTAGCTGACCGCGATGATTTGCAGTATTGAATCGACTATATTTAACATTAAAATCATTTAAAACTTTCAGTAAAAACGGTTTTATATTTAAGATTAAATACCATATTTTAACAATTATTTAACAAATTACACAATTTGGAACAAAAATACAATTTTTTAAAGCGTGAAAGTTGACTAATTTATGTAGGTTTTTTGAAAAGCAGGAACTAAAAAAACATGCGTTTCAATTCGTTTATTTAAAAAATTTGATAACCGCAAAATTTATGGTCCGTTTACGTCTCCTATACAAACTTACTGGAGGTCAACCAGATATATTTCAACCATAGATATCTATCTACTGTTAAACTCTCATCTTGTAAATAAAATCTACAAACGGTTTTCAATACTCAAGAAATCTTTAAATTTTTAGAATAAAGATTCGTGATTAAAATAAGGAATCTTAATAAAATAAAGAGGCTTTAGAAAATTTTAATATAGCATAATGAACAATAAATATCCTAATTTTAAAACAACTAAATTAGCTTTGTAGATAAAATCTTGTATAATATTTCACTCTCAAAAATGTTTAGAAGCGCTTTAAAATTTGCATTCTTAGGGGTCCTTACCCCGGTTTGCCCCGGCTCATTTGACAGCTAAATTGCCGGGGCCGGGGCCGGGGTGGAAAAAAAGTGCCGGGGCAAGCCGGGGCCGGGGCCGGGGCCGGGGCCGGGGCCCGGTCGATCCATATTCCGGATAGTCCATTCCCTTTTTACTGTATTGGATTATGAGAACTAGGAACTACATTATTATTACTCTGACATAAAAAGTCACAATCAGTATAAAATCAACGTGACTCTTACTCATAAATTTTACAGTGTATGTATATTAAAAGATAAAAAAAGTCACAGTTACAAGTATTTTATGACGATTCTGACCTATGGTGACGACGAAATTAACTTGAAACCAGAATTTAGAGCCAAAAATGGGAAATTTCGAACTAAAGTATAAGCATAAGTATAAGTCTAAGTATAAGTTTAAAAGCCAGCGTAACTAGCGATCAATCAATCAATCGGCAAATCTATAAATTCATACGATTTCTAGGGCCGGTCCACTAAACGCGCGCTAAATTAGGTGTTATGTTACGTTGTTTGAAACTCTTGATATTGTTTTAATTTCTGGGTTTTTTCTCAAAAAATCTGAGAAGACTCTTTGTCTGCATGGCATAAATTGATGTTTTATTAATTTTATGAATATTTGTTATAAATACAAGCTAATAAGGCAATAACCCCTAGTTAAGGATTAGAAAAACTCATAACTATGGTTTAAGGCTTTATTAACATTTATTTGAAAGAAACATGCATAAAACTGTGTAAATATTAATTTTAAACTTAATTTTAATTTTAAAAAACCATTTTAGCTTTTGCTCTAGATTACAAAACTAATCTTTTTCTATTTTGGATTTCAAGAGAGTTTTCGTTTACCCTGCTTCTGATCTGTATTTTTTATTTTACACCCAAACTTATCATCCACTTTTAGGGTAGTGCATTTAATTTCGGCACTTTTTTGTTTTTACGATGTAACTTTTCACTGTATGGCCCGATTTTCATGTTTAATAGCTCATTTTGAAGCTTTTACGATACTGCGTTGCGTCACAAAAGTTTCACTGTACGAAAGTATTTTTTTTACTTAATTAAATCAGTTTTTAAAAAAATGGAAAATTGCCGAAATTAAATGTGTGCATTTAATTTCGGCATTACAAACAATCGATTGTTTCTCAGTCAAAAAATCATCGTTTTCAAAAATTTAAAAACCTATTATTATTTCCAAACAGTTTTCTTTAATTTAAGCTTCTACTTGTTGTTCAACGTGTAACTGGCAAAAAGTTACAGCTAAAATGCCAAATGGTATCAAAATGAGAAAAATTTGGGAAAAAAGTGCATTTAATTTCGGCACTTTTTAAAAGGACCCCCTTAATCGAGTTTAAGTGCAGTGCTATGACCCCCACACATTTCAACGTTGTCTTTTACTATTTACAACTACAATTTAACATCCGACCACTTAATTCAACCCGTTTTTACCTACAGCAATATGTGTGCCGAAATTAGACTATTTTCTTTATAACAATTGTTCACCACAGACGCAACGTAGAACCACGGGGACTAAAAATTCGGAAATAGAATAAATTTTACCAGGACAGTTTAATTTTTAAACCATTTTATTGCGTAATCATTAAATGCCCATGTTCTAAAAACGAGTAACAATTTTATTTTTTATAATTCACACAATTTCACATAAAAATATCAGAACATAACAAATAAAAAGCTCACGACAGTCATCTACATATAATTAGCTCTCATTTGAGCTATCAAACGTCGTATTCCGTCCAGGATTACCAAAGATATAGCCCAAAATCAAAAATGACCAATTTGGAAAAGTGCCGAAATTAAATGCACTACCCTATCACAAAAATCCTAACATAAGAATGTCCGATTGTACACTAAATTTTTATTTAGGGCCGATGGAGCCAAAGAAACTTAGAGCTGGTATTTATAGGTAAAAATAGCAAATTTTAAGCCGTAATTAGGGAACTTGGAGCTGTGGATTAACTTGGAGCCCAAAGTAAAAATCGCTAAAACCTAAGTTTAAGAAAATTAAAATTGTTAGCTTGTTTCATGGCGTTTTAAGACAGAAATAAGCTGTAAAATAACTTTATTCTATGTTTCAACCTGATAAAACACAGGTTTTTGTCAGGAAATCTAAAAAGTATATAATTTTATGTATTAAAAACACACTAAAAATTCATACTATTATATATACTTTTTAGATTAACTGACGAAGGCCAGTGTTTTATCATGTTGAAACGTAGAAAAAAGCTCTTTTACTACTTACTTCTGTCTTAAAACGCCATGCAACAAGCTAACAATTTCAATTTTAATCATCAACAAGATAACTCCAAAGGACTCCGTACTTATAAGCTTAAGAAGGCCTAAATTCAAGTTCAAACCAATTTTTTTGGACTCCAAGCTCCTATTGTTCGCGGCTTTAAGTTTCCAAAAATTTTCTGCGGATCCAACTTTCCTAGTTGCAACTACATATAAATTTTTGACACTACAACAAATTTAACACGTTTACACTTTACAATTACACTTTACATTTACGCTTTACATTTACATTTACTTTCATTCATTTACATTTACTTTTATTTACATTTATTTATTTATATTTACTTTATATATTTACTTTTATTTACTTATTTTATTTACTTATTTATTTATATTTACTTATATATTTACTTTACATATTTATTTTTTTATATTTATATTTATTTATATTTACATTTTTTTTATTTACATTTACTTTCATTCACTTTATATTTACACTTTACATTTACATTTACTTTACATTTAAGCTTTACATTTACGTTTACACACGTCAACACTACAACAAATTTAATTTTCTGCGGATCCAACTTTCCTAGTTGCAACTACATATAAAATTTTGACACTACAACAAATTTAATTGTTTGTCGTAAATTTCATTCTGTTTTAAAGCAGCACTGAAGTCTTTTTCATATGGGCTTAAACTGCATTTTTTACCTGAAAGTATCGGAAATGGGTAATGTGCAAATTATTGTCCTACAAACAAATCTATTTTTTATTCAAAGACACCATAACAGCAAATATCAGGCGGTTGTACGAGCTGGCGGTGGTAAAAATCAAAGGTACCAAGGGAACAATTTTTTTTTAATTTTCTCATGCTTCGTTTTATTCAGAACCTAATTATTATTATATCTTTATTGTTAATGGATATTCTCTTTAAAATTTTCGCCACTTACGGCGGCCAAATTTTTTTTCATATACCCTAAAATAGGCTTTGTTGGATTGAATTAAAACCTATCTATTAGGTCGGCGCATTCGGTGGTTTTTTAGGGTTGACTTTTAAATAAATTCCGCTTTGCTCATTAAATCGAAACCTTTTATAATAAAATTTAAGGGTTCTTTAGGGTCGACTTTTAAAAATTTCTTGGCGCTTCGCTCCGCTCAGCGCTTTTATAAATATACTCTATTTAACTTTAAAGGTACGGTGCGGAGTCAAACTTTTTGTCTTCGATTTTTATTTTTATTTTGTAAAAACCTTATTCCTGCCCCCAATAGCCCACAAAAATTTTTCAACAAAATGTCTCCAATGGTTCAGGAGTTATGTATGACTCACCGAAATCCCCAAATTTTACTTCGAACCGCATCTTTATAGGTTCGGTGCGGAGTCAAACTTTTTATCTCTGATTTTGATATTTTTTTGTGAAACCCTGCCCCTAATAGCTCAAAAAAATTTTTTCAACAAAATATCTCCAGTGCTTTAGGAGTTATGTAAGACCCCCAAAAATGGCGTTTTTCGACAATTCTGTACGGGAAAAATTTCTCAATGGCTATAACAATTTAAGTTACATATTATGCATTCAAAGGAAGCGGCTACTTTTTACTTTAATTTGATACATTGATCGTTAAAATTGGTGCAGTATTTGTCGAGATATTGCGTTTTTCATACAAAAAAATTCCGATTTTTTCGCCAACATGCGAAGTGATGGCAAAAAAGTTTGGGCAAACTTCTAAAATCACTGCCGTCACTTGATGTTTTTAACGAAAAAATCGCTGGTTTTTTTACGGGAAATGCACTATTTCGACAAATACTGCACCAATCTTAACGATCAAGGTATCAAATTAAAATAGAAAGTAGCCGCTTTCTTTGAGTGCATAATTTGTAAAATAAATCGTTATACCCATTGAGAAATTTTTCACATACAGAATTATCGAAAAATCTTTCACATACTTTTGGGGAGTCATAATTCCTGAACCACTAAAGATATTTTGTTGAAAAAATTTTGTGGGTTATCGGGGACAGGGTTAAAGTTTTTGCTAAAAATTATCAAAATCGAAGACAAAAATTTTGACTCCGTACCGCACCTTTAAGCGATGTTTTAGTTAAATATCAGTGACAATTTTTAGGATTTTTTTGCGCAGCTGCAGAATTCTTATGTAACACATTTTTAAACCTATAGGGTAGGTAACTGACTTAATTTCGGCCACCTTGTTTTTATTTTTTGGATAATTTTTTTCTGGCTCTTCTAATCGAGCCAGGATTTGGTGTGAAAATCAAAGGACAGCTATTTTTGTTATTCCAGTGCAAAATTTTAAAATTTCAGTTACACTTAAAAATCAGTGAAGATTTAAACTTTTTTGTAATAGTGGCCGAAGTTAAGGCGCGTGCCATGAACTTCGGCCACCAAGAAAAAACTGGCTATAACTATTGCTAAAACGAACGATAAATATTTTTAAATGTTGCAAATTTATCCTTAGGTTCTTGGTACATATAACTTAATTTTTTCCCGTTTGCAAACTTTTATAGCTATTAGCAAGACTTTAAATAATTATTTCAAAACTTTAAAAAAACACAAGTTTTAACAACACGTGTTTTTTGTTGAATGTTTTGGTGTGAAAAAAATATTTCAATATAAAATGAATTTTGTTACAGCCAGCCAACATTAAAAAAAGCCTGGTAAAAAATTTATTGCACTCTAGTGAGTTTTTTATATTCTTAACCTAAAAATAGCAAAAAAAAACAACAAAATCCGCCTTAATTTCGGCCACCTTTCAGGTTTAAAAAAACAAAAACAAAAGCCAAAAACACAAAAAACCGATTACAGAACGCAAAATTACCAAATTTAAGGGTAAACAAGACGTTAAAAAAGTTAAAGAATGGTATAATTCCACACCAACCCTTGCCTGCCTATCTTTGATGTTTCATATTCGACTGCATTCCTTCGCCAAGAAATTAACTTGAGTTTTTTTTTACTGCATTCAATAATCTTTGAAAAACTCCTATATTGGTTTATTGATAGTTCAAACCTAGTCAACTGGATTATTCCAGTCCGTACAAATGTTTACTATGTAATTCTTATGAATGCATCCCTCCGCAACAGGAAATAACCTTACATTTTTACTGTTTTTTTTTAATTTACTTTCACAACTTTTTGAAGTATTGGTACTCTATATCGTGGTAAGTGGTGTGTTCGGCGAGGAAATCCCATTGACATTGATATTTGCTATATTCCCCATATGAATGCATTCTTCTGCCAAGAAAATAACCTGACTTTTTTAATGTGTTTCTATATTATTTTTGAGAAATTCCTTCCGGACTATTCATAATTTAATACAATCTAGTAAATTATGTGTTATGTAACCCCACCCGTACAAATAATGTTGCAAATTGTGTTTAACAGGTTCTTTTACGTGAATTTTAAGGTGGCCGAAATTAATGGAATCTTAAAATGCGCATTTAGTTAAACGCATTGCAAAGTGATTTTGAAGAAAATATCAAAACATAAAAATTAACAATTTTGAGCCTTTAATAGAAGATATTTCAAGGTTATATAGTGCTTCGTTCTAAATTTGATGCAGTTTAAACACCAAGGAAAAATCCAGAAAATCACAAAAAATTCCCTTTTTGTATGAAAATGTTGATAATACAAACTAAATTAAATAAAAAACTTTTGCAAAAAGACTTTATTCAACATTCATCCAGTTATTTTGTGCTAGTTCTTTTGTGTTTTAAAAATAAGCCAATTTTCTAACACCCTAAATTGGTGGCCGAAATTAAGGCCTGGCCTAAATTAAGTCAGATACCCTAATTTTTAATATGCAACTTTAAATGGGTATTGCAAATAAGTAAAAAAACGTTTAAAGATTTTCTAAAAAAGCTGGAAGATTTTTATCACTTTTTAAGTAGTTTTTCACGGTAGTTTGAAATTTAACGGTACAATTCTCCTCCTTTCGAAAAGTTAGTAAAAAGTAAAAACACCCCTTTCCGAAAGCCTGGCTACGCTCCTGTGTTGATTGATTGACACTTTTTTATTGTTTAAGAAACAGAAAGCGTCAGTTCGCACGTAATGTTTCCACGCATAAAACTGTATAACCTTGTAAACGTTTTTTTTTCTGGAAATTTAAAAACAGTACAGCTGATACATTTAGTGTTATAACCAGTTTTTATTCGTTTTTTACACGAAAAGTTTTAGCAAAAACATTTAAGTATGTATTTAAACGAATTTGTAAAAAAACATGCTATTTTAGCCTCGGGCATTGTTCAGCTGATTGTCTATGGCTGATTCACACTGGAGCGAGATAGGTGACAAGTGATAAGTGACTAGGGGTTCACCTAGCGTTCACACCGTAACACCAAAAATATATAACATAACGAAAAATGTGCAACTCCTATATAAAAAAGTACAGAAAAGGTGGCCTTTATAATGAGCTTCTCCATTTAAATGACACTCTCCACTATAATGGCATAGTAGCCATTTTAATGCGGCGATTTAAAATGGAGAGGAAGCCATTATAATAGCCATTTATTGATTAAATTTCACTTCATATATACTTACAAGTGTAATATTGTCCGGGCCGCACGATTTTTCCCGTGTTGGTTTAATTCTGCCCAACACGGTACAACTCGTGCACAAAGCATTAGTACACTTGTATATATAAAGTGAAATTAAATGAATAAATGGCTATTATATTGGCTTCCTCTCCATTTTAACTCGCCGAATTAAAATGACTACTATGCCATTATAGTGGAGAGTGTCATTTAAATGGAGAGGCTCATTATAAAGGCCACCTTTTCTGTACTTTTTTATATAGGAGTTGCACATTTTTCGTTATATTATATATTTTTGGTAACACTCTCACTGGCCGCTGCGGTGTGAACACGTTGTCACTTGTCATTAAGGTGTGAACCAGCCCTCCATCACGACCAGTTTATCTGAGAACTGGTTATTTACAATGCAATTCGTCGTTACTCGAACACAAAGAGTCACAATCATTATAAAATCAACGTGACTGTGACTTAATACGTTTATAATAATTGTGTGCTAAAGGATAAACAAAGTCACAGTTACGAGTATTTTATGAAGATTTTGACTTACTGTGTCATGCTAACGGCGAATTATAGCAACTAAAATCTTTTTTTTTTATTATTATTTGTATTTTGAAACTTATAATTTACAAATTAATTATAGAAAGTATTTAATCTTGATACGTTTAGAATATTTATAACACTGAGGAACTCAATTAAAAATAACAAAATATAAACAAAAATAAATGGTATCATGCAGGTGTTCAAACAAAGCTATGGCGAAGCAAAACAAAAAGGAATTCGTAGTCTTCAAAGTGCGTGTAAAATTGAAATAAACGAGATTTGATATGCCACTAAAAATACTAAATGCTTATATGTTTTTATTGTCAAATTATTTTTCTAATAATCGGTAATAATTTTACAAAACGATTCCAAAAGTCTTCTGCGGAAAATAAATAATAGAAAAAGACGCAGTCGCGAAGAAGAATTCGAACTCTGGGGGCTCAGCCTCCGAATAGGGTGTTGTGTACTCACAAGCGGTCCGGTAAGCCGGGGCTCAGCCCTCCAAATGGGGTTTTGTGTACTCGCAAGCGCTCCGGTAAGTCGGGACTCAGCCCCCCGATTTGGTGTAAGCAAAACCGGCTGCCTCTTGGCCCAATTTCTCTTTTACCTTCACCTCATTTCCACCTTTCGTCTCGCGTACCTGCAGAGCGGTGGATTTTTATCTATTATTTTTTGCTTAATTTAATAAACTTTCAGCCACAAGTGAAATTTGAATATTGTTATCGCTTTTTTGTCAAAACTGTACAAGAATTTTCTAATGATAATATTGCGCCAAAAATTTTTTCACTTTTCCAATCTATTCTTGAGCTGCGAGTAAGGTTTTGATGATGCTGATTGCGAGGAAACTTCAACACTGAATTGGCAATGCCACCGGTGGCAATTGACACCGGTGGCAATGCCACCGCAAGGTGGCATTGCCAGCGCTGTTGTGCCCAACGTTAAACATAGGCCGTGTTTACACAGAGGTGGCAGTGCCACCTCAGTGTGAACTCGGGCTTTAGATATGGAACGAAAACCCAAAAATTATGGTTGAATTATAAGTGTGATTGATCCTCGTAAGTTCGTATGATTGTATTGAGAAAATGATTGTACCAATTAAAATTGGGCGGTTATGACGTTTTTTAAAAAATAAATTTTTTTACAAAATATACAAAAATTGGTCAACTTTTGCCGCTAAAAATCAGCATTTCGGCTCTAAATTAAGTATTACATTGATAACCAAGTGTTAAAATAAAGTACTTAATCTTTAATATTAAACCGTTTTCGCTACAAGTATTAATATTTTTATGGTTAAATAGTTAATTAAATACTGCAAATTATCTAAGTCAGTTAGGTTTGATTTTCATATAATCTTTGAGAAGTACGTTTAATTTGATAATCACCCAAGCCTAAATTTAAACTTAAGCTTAATTCAATTTCATACTTAAGTCCGCGGGAGTGCCTCATTACAGAAGGCAGGTTTTTACCTGCCTCTTACCTCCTACCATTGCAAATTTTACTGCCTCTGACCTTTCTCATTCCCACTTTCTCTCTGCCTTTTTTCTAAATTCACCCCCTTTTAACTTGCTTCCGAAGCAGGTTTACCTGTTTTTTAACATTTATACGTTTTAATAGAGAAAGTTCCACCTGCCTCTTATACTATCCACCGAAGCAGTTTGGGGATTCTTTGACGTACCTCCTACGTCCCACCTGCCTCCATCTTTTCTACAATCTGCCTCCGAGTCAAGTTTTGCTGCCTTTTACCTGCCTCCGACCCACTGTAGGCCGTTTCGATAGCCTTCCATACTAGGTTAAGGGTCTAAGTTTTCTATTTATAATAGTGATTTTCCTACCCTCCGATAAAATTCCCCGGCGAAGCTCCGGAACTACGAAGCTCCGCTCCTTAAATAAACTTATTTAAGCTTGAAATACATTTAAAGTTACTATATTTGCATTTTTTAAGACTATTTTTTTGTTTTGAGTAAGTTACTCAAAAAATTTTTTGAAAAAACATTTAGTTTACAAAAATAAATCAACAAAATAATCTACGGCATCACTCTTTAATTATTTTTTAATTTCATTCAAAAATAGGGCGAAGCTCCGGAGCTCCAGAGCGTTAAGAAACCAATTCAGATGGGATTACCGTAGTAAAACCGAGAATAATATTACGGTGTGAAATGTCGAGAGTCTTTCTGACAGAGTATATCGACAAAGAGTTTTTGGTCAGCTGCTGGCGAGGGGAGAATGTGTTGCTTGCTTGTCTAGCCGTCTGCGCCAGATAAGTGGGCTAGCAGACAACGGGCATTTCAGGTCAATCGGCCATATGCGCAGAGTACATAATGTTGTTACTATGGCAAAATGAGCTATAATGCGTATAAAATAATGCGATTGTGACTCATTTTAGATTTTTAACAACAACTTCGGAACTTGGGAATGAGTCGCAGCCACGTGTATTTTATACTAATAATGGCTAATTTTGTTGTAGTCACGACGATAAAACCCATAGGCTCACCGGCCATTATATCGCCTTAATGAAGTCCGGCCCTTTTTTGTTGTCTTCCGCACTTGTTTACAGTCCTTGTTTATCGTGTCCTTGTTTTCGCCTTTTTTTGACCCAGTTCGAGTTTATTTTGATAAATTTATTCTTCACCCTTTGTGATACGTGGTTTAGTATTCGCATTAAAAGTCTAAACTTTTTCACTGTTTCTCTGCTTAGATTATTTTTATGTGTGAACACTATTTTTGTTTAACACTTTTTTGTGAAACACCGGTTGTCTGTGAACACCATGTGAACACTTTTTTTCGGTATTAAATGTGATACTAAACACCGTTCAAAAAAATTTTAAAAAAAACAAGTATCAAAAGTGCAGTTATCTTAATGGTTGGGTTTGTAAGTAAGTATATAGTAATTTTTCACCGGTGAAACTGATTTCAAAATATATCTGGCGTTCTCAGCTTTCTAAAAATATTTTAATTTTTTTGACCCATTAAAAATTAATCAAGAATTTTGCGATATTACCGTTCAAAAATTAAAAAATTCACCACGAAACACAAATTGTTTTACCACAAACCAATACATCAAAACTTTTATTAAATACTTTGCATAGAACACAATTAACATTTTTTGAAATTTTTATCCCAAAAACAAAAAAATAACGTAAGTTTTCAGGAATCAATTGTCACCGAACTTAAGAAACCCGTAAAAAAATGTGGGGTGTTGAAAAATTACTAGACTTTACGTTGGTAAAATATAACATTGGATTCTCGTTTACTCTTAGTGGACAGTACTTGAAATGGTACTTGTGATTTTTTTTTTTAGTTTTTGAACTCTGTAACAAAGTTTCTCATTTTTTGCCCTTTTCGATTCTAATCCTTGCTTTGACATGGATCTGCATTTTTGTCCGAAAAAAATAAAATTGTTTGTAGTCACAAAAATATTTGCTGGTCTTAATTTATCTTTTTTTCCTCGATGATTTGCAGTATTGAAGCGAATATTTAACAATAAAACCATTTAAAATTTTAAGCAAAAACTGTTTCATATTTAAGACTAAATATCATATTTTATAAGTTATTTATCAAATTACCTAATTTTGAAGAAAAACACAGTTTTTTTAAAGGGTTAAAGTGGACTAATTTTTGTGTATTTTGAGAAAAGGCAGAATTAAAAAAATAATGCATTTTAATTTTGTCTTTTTTTTAAACGTCATAACCGCACAATTTTAATTGGTCCGCTTATGTCTCCTATACAAACTTTCATGGTCAGCTAGATACAATTCAACCATAGATTACTTTTTGCGATTTTTGATGCCAAAATACACTTCTCATATGTGTAAAGAAAACTGGCCAGAGCTGCTCAACGTTAAAATTCGCGTATTCTCTCCACCAGCTTCTTCACTTAACGGCGAGCCGCGAAACAAACTCCGCGTCTAAGCAGGGAGACGCGGTACACAATCCGCGTTTGATCTGCGATAACAATCGTAAAGGGTTAAGCAACAACCGTTAACAACCAAAAAAATCGAGTCTTACCAAATTGTGTTTATTGAAAACTATTTTCTCCCACAATCAACCCTCC
>JASAMX010034123.1:0-14076 GCA_030248175.1 Microlaimidae sp. YZB2_3
GCCCGGTTCACACTGCTGCGATAGGCGACAGGCGATAGGCGATAGGCTCCTGTCAGTTCACACTGCTGCGATAGGCGATAGTAACTTGCGATAGGCGACTGGCGACAGGCGATAGTGGTTGGATCAAAGTTCTAATCTTATCGCAATTTTGCGATAGGCGACAGCCAAAACACAAGCAGTTTCAGCATATTACATGCGAAATTTGTAAATTAACAAATTTATGTAATGAAATAACGCTTCCTTGAATTGAACTTAAATACACACAACATTTTTTGTTTTTTGATGGGCTGGTTGGTTTTTTTAAATATGGATAAATTTGCGTGAAAATATTAATTTCGATGGATATTTGCTAATTTTGGTTCAAAAGCGACCCGCAATTTATGATAAAACTAAAAAAGAACATTTGAATAAATTTTTTATAAACATTGATGAGATCTAAATAGTCTATGGTTGAATTATATCTGGCTGACGCTGAAAATTAGAATGCAGACATGAGGGGACCAATTAAAACTGTGCGGTAATGACGTTTTTTTTAAAAACAAATAAGAACGCTGAATTTTTTTAAATTCCACTTTTTCACAAAAATTATACAAAAATTAACCAAGTTTAGCTCTAAAAAAATTTGCATTTTAATGATTCCAAATTAAGTAATTTGATAAATGATTATTAAAATACAGTTTTTAATCTTAGTTAAAAATTATGTCTTCAAAATGAATTTTAACTTTCATTAGTTTAACCGGCAGTTTTTTTAAATGAGGTTTATATAAGTTTTTATAAAAATGGTACACTGGGCACTGTTTTATAAAAGTTTTACAAACATTTGATTTATTTGTAAAAATACGGTTAGTTTTTTTATTCAGCCCAATGTGTGTATAACACTAGGATTTTCAAAGTTACAAAGAAAAAATTGACATTTAAAAACAAAGATGGACATTTACAAAAAAAATCGAATGCTTACAATTTTTATAAAAAACAGTGCCCTGGGGCCTATTTCATAAAGTTTTTTGTAATTGTAAATTAATAAACGCATTTAATTTCTTCTCATTCTATTAATTAAAAAATACGGACATAACCTTCAAATTTATAAATTTGTAATTTCTTGGATTCTGAACGCAATTTTATTAATATACTTTTTTATTAAAAATCCAAAAGAAAAATATGCGTTTATTAATTTACAGATGTAAATTAATTACAGGCAATTTTTATGAAATAGGCCCCTGGCCTTAAAAAATATACCGTAATTTGAAACATAAACAAAAACGTCATATGCTTAGATTACAGTAGCGATGTTTCTACCCTCCAATGTCATCCTCCGGAACTCCAGTCATTTAGAGCGGAGGAAGCTCCGGAATTCCGGAGCTTTCTCTGCTCTAAATGGCTGCCGGAGTTTCGTTCTTTAAACAAGCGATATCATTTTGGAAGCTTGAAATCTGTTTAAAGTACTTGATAAAAAATAATATTCCCCTTTTTAAACTCTGTTTGGTTGATAAGACAACCCACTATGGCCGATTTTCATTTTTTTATCGTCGTCTTAAAATAACTGAATTTTATGCTGTAATATCATCCAAAATTGCGGCTGAATGCGAGATTTTTTTTAGAATTAAAAGCTAGCACAATTTTTAAACACTGTTTAAAATTAAAACAATACACTATCGCTTATCGCAATTTTCTTTCAGTGTGAACTGAACGACACTATCGCCTATCGCCTGTCACCTATCGCCTTTCTCCTATCGCCTGTCACCTATCGCAGCAGTGTGAACCGGGCTTAATAGGTGTAGAAAAATGTTATGCAAAAATGTTATGTATACATAGAAACACCCTTGAAGGGTGTAGACAGCAGGTAGTGAAAACACCAAAATCGGTGTAGAAGCAGGTTGGGGGAAACGGAAATCTTAATTTTATTACTTAATTAGGTAAAGTACAAACATTTTTTGACGGAACTATTATTATAACTACAAATTTTACTAGTTTAATAGTTTTATTGAAACAAAAGTTTTAAAATTCAATAACTTAGTGCCTATTTCACTTAAAAAGTTTAAATGCAAAAATAATAATTGAATGCAATGCAAATGTAGAGCAAACATAAAATTTAACTAAAAACATTTAGAGAATGGAAACTGTATTATTTGGAAAAGGCCTACAGAATTTAAACATTATGAATAGTTTAAAGTCTTATTTTATAATATTGTATACAAAGATCATAAATGGTGCTGAATTGGTTCGATTGGTAAGATAAGCCACTATTTATAATTTCTGAACGAATAAACCATCCACGTTTGGTTTGCCTTTAGTTTATAAGACAGTACTCCACATTGACAAAGATTGCCCAAACGAAATACTTAAATCAAGCTTCATCCCGGGAGTTTGCGTTTTGGGTAAACTATTTTTTTAATAAAAAACTAGCCTTTATAAAAAAGCAAGTGCTTTTAGTACCATTGTTATTGAAAGGGTCGTATTTGCACAAAAATTATAAAGCGACGCGTCCGTAGCTATAATTTTTTCTATCAAATCTACGATTTTGTTGAGGATATTTGACGGACATCGTGGTTTTTATTGTAGGGAACTGTTTGTACAGACAAAATGACACGATCTTTCCTTAAATTCGTAGCAGCTTTTATGTAAAAAAATTTAGGAAAGATTTTTTTGGCACATGAACCTTCCCAAAGATTCCAAAATTTACAGTGATTAAGCATTGTAAGTGATAATCGTACGTAAAGTATAGTGTCAGAAACAACCATAAACAATAAAAAAAAATTTCAATTAAAAATAATTTTATTAAATCTTTCCCGGTCACCTTTTAGGAAACAACAAAATAAAAAAATTGCGACCAATTTAAAAAGAAAATATGAATTTATTAAAATTTAGAATAAATTAATAGGTTTTGTGAAGTTTCTTGAAACATTATTTTTGAAATTCAATCTAAATAAATTTTATTGATAGTTCAAAACAATAATTTAAAAAAATAAATACGTTTAAAATAATGACGATAATGCGGATTTGCTTTTAAGAACCTCACCATTAACATCAGTGCATTGCAGTTAAAATTTTAATACTAGGGAGGGTCTTAAGAGACGCAAAGTAAGTATTATTAGCTAAAACAGAAAAAATTATAATTCAGGAAATTTTTATCAAGTGCGGACCCAAAAATTAAATTAAAAAATCCTAATTTTCAGTAAACTCTAACAATCACTCTGCAAAAACCCTTTGGAATTATTTTGGTCCTCAACAAAGTTTTAAAGTAATTTTAAAATATAAATCAGAAAAAACATAAGATTCAGTTTTTAATTTGTTGTTGTTGTGCGCCTAAAAATTTTCATTTCGAGACTCACAACCAAAATAAATATTCTAATGTGCTGATTTTATTAAACAGGAAATCGGTCTATAGGTCTGTTTTTGTTTGACAAAAGAACTTCGCATTATTATTTTTTAGTATAATAATTCGTATTTTCTTTTAGATTTGCCACTATAAATATAAATAAGTTTAGAAAAATCACAGTAAGTATTTAGGCATTATGATTTTGCGTAGTAATAATGCACCTGACCTGGACCTGAGTGAAATCGCTATAAATATACCAAAAAAGTGAAATATTACCAAAAAACACAAACAAAAAAATGACAGTACTAGTGTTAACTAAAAACCTTCAGTAGTACTGCATAAAGTGTCGCAACGGAATATGACCATGTTCAAAGAAACAACATAATACAGTTATTATTACACTTGCTGCTATCCATCATTTTAAGCGTTAGTTTAGGGTAAATTTACGAATGAAGACATGAATATAAACAAAAAATCTTATGAACGCCCAAAATCAGAAGAAATATTAGCGTTTTTTTGGACAGATGAGTATAATAACAATGTAAAATATTAAAACAACCCTAACCTTAAATTGAACGTTACAAGTTGCATAGTAAATTTATGTATACGCTCGTTAATATATTCACAACGATAAAACCAAAACCTTTGGTTAATTTATAAAATTCAATAACAATTATACCGAAACGCATAAAAAGAGATTCATTTATAAAACTAGAACAATTAGTTCTAGTACGTCAATGCCACAAAGAATAATATTATCACAATAAATAACAATAATGGAAGTTATTGATAAAAAACATAACAACTTGAAACCGTAAAATAACAATAATCCACTTTACTTAAAGTGAAAAAAAAAACACATTATCAGGTTTAAAGAGACGGCAAAGGTTTTTGAGTTAAAAAAACCAACGTTTCTTTATAAATAAAGAATCAAAATAAACCCCGAGTAATGTTAAGCAGAAACTGTTTTATGTGCCCAAGTCCCAAGCCAGCTTTACACCATTTCTTTCCAGTGTTCGTTCCACCAGGCTACGGTTTTGTCCATGGACTCTTTGGGATCGTAGGGTGCTTTCCAGTCCAGCATGAGTCTGGATTTAGTCGGGGAATAATGATAGTTGAGGCCGCCCAAAGCACGCACTAGCGATGTGTTCGGCAAATTGTGAGAAAGAAAGATGTTGAACAGGGCAAGTAAGTGAAAGAATTTTTCTAACCAGTATGTGCCTAAAACAAAAGTAAACCTGTAACCTAAACCAGTAGATAAGCTTGATTTCATATAGTCAACCGAAACCGAGGGTATCGTTTATCTGAAAACTTACACAGATAATTATCGAAAAGTACATTATAGTCTGCACATAAACACTGACTGGTGACAATATATAAAAAAATATTTTTATGCGTAATCCCTCCCCCCCCCTTTCCAAAAAAACACAACAAAACTTACAAAAATAGGCAACTTCATATCGAATACACCAGTTAGTCACGTAAAACCCAGCATTTTCAACAAAAGGTTTCACGTAATGAAAAAAGTTTTGACACTTTTTCTCTTCTGTACAAAAAAACACTTCACCACCGAATTCTTTCGGTTTACTTTGTAAACTATTCCAAGCCCGAACTAGCATTGCTGCAACATTGCCTGCATACACCGTCTAAAACAAAAAAATATTGTGCTATAACCATAGATGTTTTTGGTCGGGTCCGCTAGGGGGGGGGGTCCACCCCTGGGTGGAAGGCCAAAATTTTTTAGAGGGGGGATCCAAGTGGGTCCGGACAACCCTGGCTTTTTAGGGGGGTCGACCCCGGGTGCGAGATTTCAAATTTAGGGGGGGTCAGGGGGGTCCAATTTTTCAGCAAAATTTTTTAAACTCAATAATTTAAGTGTTTTTAGGTCTAATATTGAATTTTATGTATTAAAACAGCCTATTTAGGCCTAAAAAGTGTATTTAAACACTGTTTTTAACTAAAAACCTGTGTTTTTTACAGTAAATAAAAAAAATATACTTCCAAATTGGTCGGGAGGGGGGGGGGGAGGGGGGTCCAGCCTTCCAGGGGGGGGGGTAGGTCGGACCGCTCTCGAGCTTGGGGGGAGGGGGGGGCCCCCCTGGATTTTTTCCAGGGGGGGGGGTCCAAAATTTTGGCTCTAGGGGGGGGTGCACCCCTCTGTCCCCCCCCAAAAACATCTATGGCTATAACTATTAACTACCATAGATAAAAATAACATAAGGGAGGAGAAGGGTGGGATTCACTCTCCTCCAAGCCTCAAAATTTTCCCCCTAGCACGAGAAAAAAATTCGGAGAATTTTTCTCTCCTCTCACACCAAATTCCCAATATATTAGGTCTCTGGCTGTGGTAAGATCCTCATGACATTACGTATAACTTAATTAAGAAATATAATTCCCCATTCAATTTTCATAGTAGTAAAGAATGATAAATATGAAACAAATTAAACTGTATACAACCCAACCCTTACAATTTTGTTTAAGCATTATTAGTGGGGTCTTAATTATTTTGTTGGATATATAGTAATGTTGTTTCTTTAGTGATGTATCAAGTCTTAGTATTCTTTTTTTGGCACTGTCGACATTGTATAACTATTGAGAAAACAAGAGATGCTAGGTAATAAATGGCAGTCGCATTTTTATCTTCAATTATTACCAATTTTTGAATTTATTAACTTTTTGAATAACTCGTTAGATCATATTTCGAACACGTGTTGCATAATCAAAATAGTTTAATCTGGACAATTTAAGTTACAAAATTACCTGAAGAACGTTGTCCCCTTTTCCTATCTGATAAATTTTTCCATACTGCTTTGCTATCCTCAATACGTGAGGAATTACAACGGTGTCTCCCTCTCCGTAAATTACAGGCGGACGAATAATAACTGAATGTAACGTTTGACCTAAATATTAACTTCTAACACTTAAACAAAAAGAATATGTGGTATTCATGGCCGTAGCCAGGATTTGAATTTTTTGGATTGGGATTTTGAATTGGGATTTTTTGGAAGTTGCTTTATACGTGCCCACAAGGGGGCGAGAGCCCCCCAGCGGGGTCATGGGGCAGAGCCCCTTGTCAGAGGGGTCCGGAGGGGCGGAATGCCCCCCGGGATGGAAAATTTTTCAATTTCAAACTCTTAAAAGGGACCAGGAAACCTACATTTAAGTACAGAATCCTGATTTATTTTCTGTCTTTTTTAATAGATACAACAATAAAAGTTATAATTAAATAGTTTTAAGATATTATTATATGCCATTTTAATTAAAAAAAACAAACGTTTTTTTTAAATAAAAAATCTTTATTCAATTTCGGTTACGTTTTTAAAGTAAATGCTGCAGTTATTAATATGCTCTGCGCTAATGTTTTGAATTATGAATAATTTCATTTTTGTGAATAAGAGGTTTCATGATCGTAAACCACGCTTATTTATGTATTTTAGATAGTTTTAATACATTGCAGAGTGATTAGAAAAAATTTTTTTTTCTAGTTTTTAAAAAAAAACCAAAGGGACCTTTACAAAATTTTTTGCCTTTTCAGAATTTGAGGGGGGATTAATCCCCCCAATCCCCCCTGGCTACGGACTTGGTAATGGCAGATGGCAGGTGGGGTGGGTGATTGTATGAGTTTTGTCGAATACACGTAGTCTTAAAATTTAAGGAAAGCGGGGTGTGTTTGTTTTAAACTTTTAAAAAATTGCCAGGGTCAAAATTATTATGGAAGAGAAATCCCCATTTTCCTGTAATTTTGTAATCTTTTATGAAGTATGTATTTGTATAATGTAAAATGATGTATGTATTTTTTTGTTATAAATTTTGAATTTTTCTTGAAAAATATTAAGGCATCCCTTAAAATATCTATGAACACGTCATTATTTGTTACATTCAACACAAATATTATCATATTTTTTTTAAATCTCGGGGATATGTGAGCTTAAGATGTGATTTTTTTATTAATATAATTTCTAGTGCGCAGATCCTAGTAGCTTTTATAGATAACAAAAAAATAAAAAGTGATTTTCTGGTCTTGGTAAATATTTTTTGAGAATTAAGGGGGAACTCCAGGGAGAACTGCAGACCAAACCCCATACTTGGTTTTTAAAAAAACCGTCGACATCCATAGGTGGGAAGGGAAGTAAGGAGATAATACCTACCCCCCTACCCCCGCTAAATAAATTTCTAAACTGCCGACACCTCCCTTAAAATTTGGGGGTACATCGGACTAAAATTTGGCGGGTCCCACTACTACAAATGCCAAAAATAGGATATTTCGGGGATACCTCCATAAATTTTTCCGGGCATGCCTCTAAAATCCTGGAGGCTGGCAGCCTTTGTTGACACCGGACCCCGAAATTTCGGATTTGACACAGGACCACTAAAACTTTTTAAGTTTCGATGCACTCAGTGAGTCGCATAATTTTTCGGTTCGAAAGTCTGCCCTGTCTTAAAAATGAAAAACCTCAGTTCTTTCCCGCGATTACCGTTATCCAACAGGGCTCCGTTGATCTTCCTGGCGTGTTGCTCCGCTCGAAATTTGGCCTCCCCGTAGCACCCGAGACTAAAGTTGTTACTGGGAGGAGGTTCCAGAGTCCCCAGTTCTAAAAGCAAATGGGCGTCACCCTCGTAGCCAACCACGGAGTTGGCGTCGCCCACGTGGACCAACCACGGCGTACCGTGTTCTTCCATCAATTCCGCTATATTTTTAGTCGCTAAAACAATTCATTGAATTTGCTTTTACAGTGATTTTCTAATCAAAGACTTAACAAGAAAAGAAGTATCGTATCGTAGAAAAGGATCGTATCGCCTTTTGTTTTAACTATTTAATACTGTAGTGAACATCATCATTCTAATATTTTAGGTTGGGATTTAAGTTTAAATGGATATCCCAATCCCCCATATAAGATGGGAATTCCTGTTTATATCATCTTACACAATATTAGAAGTCATTACTAATGTGGGCCAGGGCCAAAGCAACATGATATGACTAAAGACAACCTTGTTAAAACATTTAAGAAAAAGGTATGTTATGATTATTATTATTAACTACTAAAATTGTTGTAGATTGATTGTTTAATTTTACAAAATATTTTTAACTTTATTGATTAATTCTAGTATTGGTTAATGTTTCAACCTTCATAATTTTCTCACTTCTTAGTCAACATTTGGGTGTTTTTGTATTACTACTCCCACTTCGCTTTCTATTCATTTTTTAACGAGAAAAAGGGGTTTAGCAAAGGATCGAATACTGTAGTGAAGGTCATCATTTATTAATATAATATTAAACGAGAAATAATTAAATAATATTAAAGAAATTAATTAAAAATGCGCTAACCAAAATGTATGATAAGAATTAAATTAGAAGAAGATGCCTTTAACGAACTAGATTAATTAATGAACTAAACTTAATTATGATGGTAATAATCAATAGTAAAAATTTTAACATTGAGGATCAATTTGAAGGAAATTAATTACTACTGAACATGAACTATCCACAACTCCCTTCCTTGCTGATTACTAGAACCCCCAAACAAATTTTGTTGTTATTTCCAGTTCAGAAAACAAAAAAAGCAGCGAAATTGACCGTTTATTCCCAAACCCTTAAAAAGGATCAACAGTTTTGGTATTTTTAGGACGTATAGGTTTTATTTTGTGAGGTTTTCCGGTACAGAACGCTTAAGTTAAAATTTTGTAATTTACTTTTTTTTTTCTCCACAACCGTGCTGATAACATTACAAAATTTTTTACAGTACATAGCATATTATGCAGACCTGTGCACGGTTTGGAAATGCCCCCCCCCCCACTCCCGGAATATTAGTGGCTGTGCAGGTGGGCAGGGAGGATTATACCCCCCAAAAAAATTTCGAAACTGCCGACAACCCTCTAAAATAAATTTGAGTTTACCCTGGACACCCCCTCCCCCTCCGAGAGGCTGCCCACCTATGTGTGATCCCCCTCTTTTTAATGCCCCCCCTCTCTCTGTGTTTTGTGTTAGAGGGTAGTTTTTTTAAAGTTTTTATGACAATAATTGTTATTGTTGTACTTGAAGAGTGACCTAAAAAATTTTAAAATGATGTTTTTTATTATTTAGACTCACAAAGCGGAAAGAAGAACAAAAAACGTGGGAAGCGAGGAGGTGAAGATGTGGACTATGCTCCCGACGAATTGGCCTTTACCAAATCTGATTATTTTAAAATTGAGAAATTTCTTAGTATATTTGGGTACGAAACTCCTTTTTTTTACATTCTTTTTCTTGTAGTTTTTAGTATCACAAATTTAGTAATGTGCAGTGCATTATGATAATTCATGATTCCACGTGCATTTGCTTTATGTGAACTTTCCCATGTTTACAAGAAAATGTTCACCGGAATAAAAATTATTCGCTTATTGTCACATATTCATTTTATGCGTTACAAAATTATCTTATCAAATGTTTTAATTGTCGCTATCTTTACAAGTCCATTTTAAGCCCGCGAAAAGTTTATTTAGAACGCCCTTTCTTTCATAAATATTTTTAAAATTATTTTGTGAGTCTAGTAAATATGCGAGCTTTTATGCTATGAAACATACAAGGGGGCGGGGGAGAGTGTTGGGAGGGGGTTAAAACCCCCCCCCCAAATTCTGAGAAGGGGGGTTTAACCATAGGTGGGCAGCCTCTCGGATTTTGGGGGGGTCAAATTTTAGGGGGGGTGTCCGGCAAGACCCAAATTTTGAGGGTGGTGTACCCAATATTTCCGCGCTGCCTTAAAATGGGCTTAAAACGCGTAAAAAACGTAAAACAAGCTTATAAATGCTTTAAAACTGTGTAAAATTGAAATAAGACCTTATTGCAACTTACAAATTGTATTGTTTAATTCTTTTATTAATAATGTGTTTATATATTTTTATAATTAGATTAGAAATCATAGGTTTTTTAATAATTACGTAATAATAGAATAATAATATTATTGTCTTGATTATAAAGTCAAGTATCACAAACTTTTTAATCCATAATCTTATATTTAATTAAAGATTATATACATACCTGGGCGTAGCCAGGGGGTGGGGGGTCTAGACACCTAAATAGTAACCTTGAAGGGGGGTCTGCGGGGCGGCAGCCCCCCACAAGGGGTCATGTGGGGGGGGCGGCACCCTGAAGGGGTCTGGCGGCCGAGAGCCCCCAGCGGGTTCAAGGGGCGGAGCCCCTTGTCAGGGGGGTCCGGGGGGGCAGAATGCCCCCCGGGAGAGAAAAATTTTAATTTAAGGCGCTAAAATACACTTGAAATTTTAATTCCAGATGATACTTATACAAAATTTAAGGTTTCTTATACCTACACATTTAAAACATGTGTTTAAAACGTTAATTAAAGAATAATAGTGTTTATAGTAGTTTTATTAAACTGTATACCTTAACTACTGAACGGGATAATCGATTTGTAATCGAAAAACTAAGATAAATTGTCAATTAACAATTAACTTTCCGCGCCAAGCGCGGAAAATTTTTTTTAGTCGTTTTATAACACTTAAAAATTTTTCTCCGGGAGGCGAATTTGGGGGGGGTGTCCCCGGGTACCCCAAATTTAGGAAGAGTGTCAGCAATATCCGAAATTTTGGGGGGTATAACCCCCCCAACCCCCCCCCTGCCCACCTATGGGTTTAACCCCCCCACACACTCAGAAGTGGGGGGGGGGAGAAAAGGTTAAGTCCCCCAATTTTGGAAAAATGAAGGAAAAAATGTCTTTAAAAGGACTTCTAACTGTCTCCAAACTTAAGTTTTGAGATTAAAATGAATGTTTTAAGCAATAAAAAGCTGAAAAATGCAATAAAAAGGGTTTTTTCACCTAAAATTAGCGTTTTTTACATACTTTTCTTTCAAAATCGAAAAACGATATGGGTAAAATGCACTCCAGAAAAAAACGATATGGGTATTTTGCGTTTCTCGGATTTTAACCCCCCCCCCCTAAATTTGGGTTTAAACCCACCCCCCCCCCCGCTCCGGACCAACTTGCCCATGTATGCTATGAAATAATTATATTTTAACATCTTGTATGATGTTTATAGTTGGGGACGATGGCGTGAGATATTGGATGCTTGTGAATTCAAACAAACACTATCTGAAGATGACATGGAACACATGTGCCGAACCGTATTACTTCACTGCCTAAGGTATTCAAAATTCATATTAATGTAATAATAATTACTTACGTTTTTTATAATCGTTATTTTTATTGACAATGTTTGTTACAAATAGAAGCAACTGTAGTACTTGTTTTTAGAAACTTTTCCGGTGATGAAAAAATAAAAGAATTTATATGGGAGCTTATATCTCCAACAAATGAAGAAGGAGAAAAGGATATGCGCAAACATCAAGGTAATGTTTAATTTTATTGCAGAAAAAATGTTCTAGTTTTGTTTTTGAGACTAATATAATTTTTAGGGAAGTTAGTATTTTCACCATCAAAAAAATTTTTGTTTGTTTTAGGTTTTATAGGAGGCATTCCTTCCAGAAAAAGTTCTCGAATAGCTTCCACTAGTGTCAAGAAGAAAGATGAAAAAGATGGAGAGGTAAGATTAGTAGTATTCGTATATTTGAACGCATGGAAGTTTATTTGGTATTTTGGTATTTGGCCATTCCCCTCAGTTTTGTTAAGTATTTATAACAAGTCACTGAGGTGACAACCACTTTGTATATAGTAATGTTTGTGTAAATATATATCTAAAAATAAAGGTGTTAACCAATAAACATAAGCACAACAACTTATCCACCAAATAAACTTTTTTTAAAAATTAAAAAAACAAACCTTTTACTCTACATGCTACTATGTAGTTTTATTATACACATTTTGTGGGTGTTATGTCACCATGTATGCATTAATTGTGGTTGCCACATCTTCTATGCTGGTACACAGAGAGGGAAGACAGATCACAGTGAACTGTGTCATGTAATGGGCGTTGTAGAGCGATCTGCCGCTAACATGCATGGAAGTTTAAAAATATCGGCCTAATTTTGCCTAATTGGTTCAGTAAAATAATGTTGTACTTGAGAAGAAAATACTTCTTATTATTTATTTTGTAAGTAATAAAATAATTATTGATTTTTATTGTTGGAGTTTAGGATAATAACCAAGAACATCAACAGCAGCCAATTATGGATATTTATCACCAGGGCTGGGCTTCACTCCCCGCCTACAACCCACCTGTAATGGCTATCGACTACGCTTACCAACGTCATCTTCAGCGCCATTCTAATAAGTAAGTCACCGATTTTTAAAAATGTATTTAATGTAATCTATAATACTATTATTATATAATCAAAAATTAATCGCCAAGCAGTAGTGCGCATATTTTTATTCGTTTTAAAACACCTTATTAAATACATTACTTTTGTTCGTTATAGTTCTGTTTTTTAAGCTGAAATAAAAATAATAATAATAAAAACCACACTATAAATATTCAAAAAACACAAAAGTCAAAAAAGTGAGTCTGTGCTCATTATCTGGTTGAAAAGTAGGGAAGTTTTTTCTATTTAAACCAGTTTTCAACGGCGTATTTACTGCTGTCAAAAAATAATTTTAATTTAACTTAAGAGTTCTTCTGCGAGTGCGCCTTCTCTTTTATCTGGAGCAGGAGATCATCGGTGATTTATCGGAAAAGATTAAGGCTGGAATACCCATGGAGCACTTGGACCTGGACGTTCCATGGCATCCGGAACTGCCCATAGAGTGGTGGGACACGGATGCAGACAAGTCACTTCTCATAGGCATCTACAAACACGGTTTGTTTTTCGTTTGTACATTTAAGCTGTCGCTGATAGGCCCTGACACTTACAAATAACAAAACGATTTTGTTATTATAAACAAAATATCCTAAGCGTTTGTTTGTTGTTTTTTTTAACCAAAATGGTGAACACTAACTATATTTGTTTAAAGTAATAAATTGTATAGAAAAATTCAGCTTGTAAAAAGCCTCTTGAATTTTTTTATTTTTGTTTTTTCAAAATTGTCCCAAACAAAGAGCAAATTTATTCAAAACACATCAACAAAAAATTTATTAAAAAAGTAAAATTAGTGTTCGCTTATTGCTAGATCACATTAGCAATACGTATAATGTTATATGTCCGTGTACTTCGTTCAGTTACGTATTGCTAATGTGATCTCACAATAAGCGAACACTAATTTTACTTTTTAATAAATTTTTTGTTGATGTGTTTTGAATAAATTTGCTCTTTGTTTTGGGACAATTTTGAAAAAACGAAAATAAAAAATTAGAGAGGCTTTTTACAAGCTGAATTTTTCTATACAATTTATTACTTTAAACAAATATAGTTTGGTGTTCACCATTTTGGTAAAAAAGAACGAACAAACACTTAGGATATTTTGTTTATAATAACAAATCGTTTTGTTGCTTGTAAGTGTCAGGGCCTATCAGCGACAGCTTAAATGTACAAACGAAAAACAAACCGTGTTTGTAGATGCCTATGAGAAGTGACTTGTCTGCATCCGTGTCCCACCACTATGGGCAGGTCCGGATGCCATGGAACGTCCAGGTCCAAGTGCTCCATGGGTATTCCAGCCTTAATCTTTTCCGATAAATCACCGATGATCTCCTGCTCCAGATAAAAGAGAAGGCGCACTCGCAGAAGAACTCTTAAGTTAAATTAAAATTATTTTTTGACGGCATAGAAAATACGCCATTGAAAACTGGTTTAAATAAAAAAAATTTCCCTACTTTTCAACCAGATAATGAGCACAGACTCACTTTTTTGACTTTTGTGTTTTTTGAATATTTAT
>JASAMX010034124.1:0-23117 GCA_030248175.1 Microlaimidae sp. YZB2_3
CCGATAATTGGAATTATATTTTTGAAGTATAAATAATAATAAGAAGAAAAAGTGATAACCATGAATTACAAAATTTACCAGGTGCTCTAGTTATAGTTGTCGCAGTGCCATGGGGCTAAATAGCAGTGGGTGCTCCGCGCCACCGATTATTACAATTTTTTTTTAATAAAAAAATTAAAAGATGATGAACATAAATTACAAATTTTATCCAGATTATCTGAATATAGCTGGTGCGGTACTGCAGGGTTAAATCGCCGCGTGAACGATGAAAGAATATTGATTTTAAGATAATGAGCTTTAGAATTATAATAATAAATAGAAGAAGATGAACACAAAGTTAAAAAAGTTTGCCAACATTCTCAAATTATAGTATGCACGGTGCTGTGGGGCTAAACCGCCGCGTGGCGTTCCCGCGCTACCGAGTCTTTTATTATTTTTTAAATAAAACTTTGAATTAATTTTGTTATCAGGAATGCAAGAATTAAAAAAAAATACTTTGTTGTTTTTGCCGTTTTCCGCGCGGTTGAAGTAGATGGCGCTGGGAACTGGTTCGGTTTCTACCACCAATTAAATGTCTTCTGCTTATTTTGTGCGGTTTCTAACGAGCGGCTGTTCGTTGTCTGCTCTGTACAATCCTTATTGTTGCCAAAAGGCTGTGATTGTGCGGTTGTGAGTTTTTATTTGTGTATTTTTTTAATTTTTTATTTTGATCAATAAATCGATAACAAGGACCTAAATAAAAAAAAGTGCTTCCTAAAAAAGTTGCGTAATTCTTTCTTCTTTCCAATGAGCCAATGTTTATTTTTGATAAATCAGTAACGAATGAGGAATATTGCTTTTAAGGATTGAGCGTTGGAATAATAATAATAAGAAGAAGAAGAAAAAGAAGAAGAAGAAAAAGAAGAAGAAGAAAAAGAAGAAGAAGAAAAAGAAGAAGAAGAAGAAGAAGAAAAAGAAGGTTCTGAATTTCAAAATTTACCTACGCTCTCTAATAATGGTTGGCGCAGCGCCGCGAGGCTAAATCGCCCCGTGGCGCTTCCGCGCCACCCATGATACCGGTGCGAATTCCCTAAAAGTAGTTTTTGTAAAAACTGTGATCTTCTCTAATGGGAATTTAATTAAATTAAATAAAAGGGTTAAGTGAATAAGATAAACTTCATAGCTTTCTTTCAACAGCTAAAAGAACCGCATAAAAATAGGTCCATCGCACGAACAAGGTTTTTGCTTCTGCCACAGAAGAAATCCAAACAAACAAGGAATAAAAATCTGTGTTTGATACATAAGCAACAGGCATTTCATTAAATTTTTAATTGTATTTGCTATATTAATATTACTTACCTTCGTTCCATAGTTAAAGTAGTCATCAGCTAAAAAGGTACAGAATTAGTCAGTGTTT
This sequence comes from Microlaimidae sp. YZB2_3, assembly GCA_030248175.1. Lineage (NCBI taxonomy): Eukaryota > Metazoa > Nematoda > Chromadorea > Desmodorida > Microlaimidae > Microlaimidae sp. YZB2_3. Next base: position 1,397 of record JASAMX010034124.1, read on the forward strand.
TTTTAGAAAGGCGGGGATAAGAAGCGAGTAATTTAAAAAAATACGATTTATGATTGTTTTGTATAAAAAGGTGTTAATAACAGCTTTAAAAACTGTTTAATTCCCGCTTGCACAAAGGTTTTGTTGTTTGAAAACGATCGATTTGTTTTGTTTGAAAATTATATTTTTCAGCTTTAAATTTAGGAAACGCTGTGAAGAATCCAACATCGTATATCGCCCGGAAAGGATAATTTTTTAATACAAAAGCTAAACCTGTATTACCAATTTTCACGCTTGGGTTGCAAGGGAAAAACTAAATTGTTTTGAAATTTTACCACGATCAGTCCAATCCCCCCGGTTCAATTTAGTCCACAATTTAAAGAAGAAATTTAGTTCCAAGAGGTATAGAAATTTGATTGATTACAATCGTGCTTTATAATTCTTAGAAAAAATTTTTAGAAAATAATTTTTAGAAAAAAAGTAAATTCCGAATTTTTCACGCCCGAAAATAAGAATAAAACAATAGTGAATTTACAAGATATTTGTACGGATTATTACATATTTTATTAAGAATATAAAACACAAAAGAATGTTTGACTGAAATAAACTTAATTTCTAAAAAAAAATTTGCCAGAAAAGTCACACATGCACAACTTGTTTTTTTTGTATTGTGCGAAAATAATCGCAGTGCAAAAAAGTAGCATTGAGTGCGAAAATAAGTTCTAATTTTCATTGCACGCAAAATAACAATGCGTGTAAAAATTGTTGCGCGGGAAAACTAGAAAATGTCGGATTTTTGCTAGAAAAGTCACACAAAGTTGCGCATGATTCTGTCAAAATTTCGGTAAAAATATAGTGTACAATCGGACATTATTCTTTTATTCTATTCCTGATATTGTTAATCTTTTAAACTTTTAGTATTTATTTTAATTGCAAATTTTTAGCAATTAAAATGCAAATCATAAAACTATATTACTGGCATTTATTGAATATGTTTACAAAATAAAACCAATATTGCATGCAAGAAGCTGTGTTTTTATTTCTTAAAAATTAAAATATTACAAACCAGTGGCGTGCCCAGGGGGAGGGCGGGGGGGCGGCCCGCCCCCCCCCCCCCGAAATCCGGCAAAGCCGGATTTTTTTGTAAGGGGGGACCCTTACGTTTTTTGAATTTTGGGAGAGAAAATTTTTTTTCTTAAATATTAATACAGAAACTTTCCTGATGCCTTCCAAAAGCATATTAATAGTCAAAAAACCAAATTTTCCCCTCTTCGCGGGTAGTTTAAATTGACAATTTATCTCAGTTTTTCCATTTTGCCGCTCAATAGTTAAGGCATACATGTTAAATAAAACTACTATAAACACTATTAACCATTTTATTAACATTTTAAACACATGTTTTAAATGGATAGGAATAAAAAAACTTAAATTTTGTTTTAATTATCATCTGGAATTAAAATTTCTAGTGTATTTTAGCGCCTTAAATTAAAAATTTTCTCCCCCGGGGGGCGTTCTGCCCCCCGGACCCCCTGACAAGGGGCTCTGCCCCTTGACCCCGCTGGGGGGCTTTCGCCCCCCAGACCCCCCCTTTTCGGGGGCCGCTGCCCCCCCAGACCCCCCTCAGGGTTAGTATGCACCCCCCCCCCCAGACCGCCCCCCCGAAATGAAATCCTGGGCACGCCACTGTTACAAGCCAATTCACAACATTTGTTTTATGTTGTTCAGCTTACCGATAGCGTGCAGCCAATTTTCCAAAGATAGAGACTCGATGGAATCGTGCAAAAGCAAATATCGACTGTCCATACTGGCACAAATATCATAGATTGACCTTTGCATTAAGCTGGACGTACATTTAGTGTATAATTCCACCGGTTTAGTCGCCATTACTCAAATCTAATAAAATGAAAAGAATGCGTGCGGTGCAAATATATGCCACAATAATTTTCACTTCTTGCACAATTACTTCTTGTTTTCGAACACCTTTGACAAAACAAACAATTTAAACAATCTTTTTTAACCAGGAAAGCAGCAAGCGATTAAAAACCCTCATTTACCACATTCCTTGAAAAAATTTTTGAAAGATTTTAGTGTACAGCACGTCTTCTTCCGAGTTATGTTATTTTTGTTAGAATTGTTCTAAGCAAGCCCAATACTAAGTAGAATCTTAAAATTACATCTCACAAATTTTTTGGTCACAAAGTATTTTATATTTTTAAAGTCAGACGTTCGACTTTTAGGTAAAAAAATTTTAAACCTTGATTAAAAAACCAAGTTTAAGTTTACATTGTGGACCTTTGCATTGTTTTGTTGTAGATATTAAAAATGGATTATTTTATTTTCAATGTGCTCAAAAATGTTGGCTTTGAATATAATTCTTTTGTATTGTGAATCTACAACAGACTATTAAGGCAGCCTAATTTTGTAATATGACATTCGTTACAGAAACAATAAGTAATGAATGCCCATTGTGCGATAAAGTGTTGAAAAACACAACAATCAATTGCTATATTTTAACACACTGAATAAAAAAAATTTATTATACCAATTATTTTTAAATCAATTTAAGTAAAACACAGCATTTACTTCAAAATTACTAATTAAATAAAGAACACGGAACTAAATTAGCACCTAAATCACTTGCTGTCGTGTTTAAATTTCCTTGCTTTATTTCCAACCGATAGTTTCTCTCTGAGCCAACAGCGTGTGACGCAAACTCGTTTTCTAAATTTAAAGAATAGGAAATGACCGGTTCTTCTAATGCTTCATTTCGTTTTTCTGCCTGTGTTGGAATCGTAAGGTCAAGAAAATTGGAATCGCAGTCGTTTGAAATTTGGGAAACTTCCGTCATTGCACTATTTACATACCGGGGTTGATTCAAAATTAACAGGGACCCCGGATATTCAGTCCGGAATCCTGCTGGTTGGCTCGAAATGGGAGGAAGGCACTCGTTTTCTTCCGGATGTAAACGTTTTTTGTGAACAGCCAGGGCGCTGCTTGATCGATAGGCTTTGGCGCACTGGTCGCACGCGTACTTTTTAACAGTCGGCGGCTCGTGCGTGTCCAAATGTTTTCTAAATAAAGTAGTTTTGTAATTTACTGTTTAAAATTAATCTCACTGTATAGTATAATAAAACGAAAGTAAAAAAGAAGTCACATGAGAATGTCTTAATATTAATTTCAAACAAAATAAGCATAACATGCAAGTAAGTGTTAACAAATACGCGTTTCTGTGCTTCTCCGGACGCGTATGGACAAGATAAGTAATGAAGTTGCACTTCATCAACGGAGTCTTCATTACAAATCATTACAACCCAAAAATGTAGCTATATAATGAATAACGGGTGAAAAAATTACCTTAACGATTTTTTATTAAAAACGAATAAATAAAAAATTACATATTATTGCAATATAAATTTTTAAGCATATTATATAAAAAAATATATATAAGCTAAGCACATTTTTGGTTACAAGCATGCATAAACTGTTAATAATGATAAAATTGTGAATATGGGAAATAAGGTTTAATAAGTTTTAAAAAAATTTTTTTTTTAAAAATTTTATTAATATAAATTTTTAAAAATCGTTGTGTTAGGTTTAATAAGCATGTTTAAAACGTTAATTAATTTTTTCTAATAAATTTAGCCAAAACAATTATTCATAACCGAATTTATTTTATTTAAAAAATTTTTAAAAAAAATTTTTTAATTAAAAATTTCTTTCCGAATGTACAACATAATAAATATAAATTTAAAAAATGTAAAACCGAAATACCTCTGTTTCTACGTCTTCAAGCGTTCTTTTGCCAGAATCCATATTAAAATTAGTATATTTTAAAAAAAATTTTTAATACAATAAATTTATTAGAATAAAAATAATATTTTGACGCACGGAAAAAATTTTTAGTACATACAATGTACACTTTACATTGACATTGAATAAAGCAAGTGAGGAAATTGTAAACTCAATCATGCAATGTATTATGTTATTATTTATCCGACTAAATAATCGAGAATATTTTGTAAACGTAAAATAAGACAAAATTACTGTGCCCATGTTTTTGAATAGTGACCGAAAAATTAATAATGCGCATTGAGACAGATATAGATTTTTAAAAAATAAAACAATTTTATCCTTACCAGGAGTCGAACCTAGGTTAAACCTATTTTTTAATCTACCTAAACCGGTAGATTAAAAAATCGAGATAAGGATCTAAGTCAGCTATATAAATTTATTCTGAAAATTGGCAAACACACCATAAAATTTTAGTGAAAACACACAAAACTAAGGTGCAAAACAGTAATAAAAAGTAGAACTATGTTGGAAATCAACATAACTCGACAAATGAACAGCCTCTCAGATTTTATTATATTGTTAAAAGTAGCACTGTCGGAAAATGCATCTTAAAAAATCCTAACTTTTACTGTATCTACTACAGGGAATTCCTTTCCTCAAAAACTTTAGAAAGAATGTGTATCTTCCGTTTTGAGTTTTGTTTTTTCTTTTGGTATAAGGGATAATACTTGCTCTCTTCTTTAAAGTTTTTAGGTGAAGTTTCCTACATCCAAATAAAAACATAGGTCTTGAGAAACAGAGACTTTAATTTAGATTTAGTTACTGTAAAATGAGTGTTAGATTCGACGAAATTCTAGTAAATGTGTCGAAAAAAACGAGGTTAGTGTATTAATTAACTCATAAGGTTTATTTTAACATCAAAGGGGCATGGTTTAATTGCATTTTATATTATTTTACTGCCTTCACTGCTATACTACTGCGTTTTTGCAATTAGTTTAATAATTATATAAAACAATATTAACCTTAAAGCGGAGCGATCCACGAATGTTCGATCACAGTCGGGAAACATACAAGCGTGCGGTTTTTCTCCACTATGTGTTCGCTTGTGTTGGACGAGTTTTGATGACGTTACAAACTTCTTTGGACAAACATCGCACACATATTTCAGTAAATCTAAAATAATCTTGTAATAAATAATTTATACCTTTGGCTCAATTTCTTTACTTATCGGAAACTTTTTTTAATAATATAAAAAAAATTATTAAACATTATCATTAATAAAACACCTTAACTATAAACATAACTTAAAAAGATTTTCTCAGTGTTTTGTTTTGTTTTAGCATTGGGATCCCCAAAAAATTTTATTCTTTAACGTTTTTAGCAATGGGATTCATCCCTTAAAGTTTTAGGGAAGGAGCCTGTGGGTAGACCACCGTAACACTGAAATTACGATTGTCAACAGTTTTTAAATTTAGAGGTATGCCCGCTTTCACCCCAATGTCCATGGACAGATGATTGACGGAGTATTAATACGAAATTTCATGACCAAAACTGGTAAATACTATAATACATTAAAAGTGCCCAACATTTTTTAAAACTGAATCAGGTCCGTGATAAATTTTTAAGCTTTTGCGATTATTATCATAAGTACCGGACCTATCCAAGAGTAGAAAATATATTTCCTTGATGTAATAAATAGCCAAACTCGGATTAAGGGGACATTCCCTTGGGGAAAATCTCAAAAACCATCTAGGATATAATAATGGCCTAGGGTCTCAAAAACCACCGATGTATCATGTATGTATCACGTCCAGCAGCAGGTGTATAAAAGCTGCTAGAAGGAGCACCAGGTTTGGATTCAAACGCACAATTTAAAATTGAGTGTCACTGATGCCTTCCTTTTACACACGCGCTTCTCGACCTTAAAAATCACAAAAAGTTAATTATATTCTACCGTCTATGAAGAATCAAACACTCTTGTTGGAGTTTCTTAGCAGCTAATCCTCCACCCTCCAGCAGGGATTTCACAGATTATATTTAACAAAATACAGTACTAAAATAACCTTTTAAAAGTAGCAACCAAAACCTAATAATTTATATAAAAAAAATTGTTTTCAACCTACGTTGGCCACCGCAAACTACAACAACACGAAAAAAATGGTCATTGTTTCATTAACAGGCGTAATACATGTAATCCCTGAACTGTCACGCTCCTTCAAATTAATATAAATTATTTCCTAATAAATGTTAATTAATTTAGCCGTTATCTTGCAGAACTAATCCCCGCTATTATGTCGGTATGACATTCATTATGTATTCAAATCATACATGAGCATATGGGGGTAGGGTGGGGTCCACCGCAATCTTGCCTCGAAATTTCGGACCCCCCCTTAGAAAAAATCTAGCCCCTCCCCAAAATTTTTAAATTTTAACACTCTACCCTCCTCTGGAATTCTAAATTAACCCCCCCCTTGCGAGCCAAATTTCGGGTATGTGTTTAGGTCAAAATTTAATGTCACAAACACGGTTTTGTAGTAAAAAAAACAGTACTTTTGTACTCTTTTTATACAGAAATAGGCTATTTTAGTATATAAAATTCTATATTAGTGCTAAAAAACTTATATAAATGATTTAACTTATATAAATGTGATTTTGTTTGGGAACCAGACCCCCTCTAGATTTTTAACTGGTGTACCCCGGCTCGACCCCCCCCCTCTAAAAAACTAGAGGAGGTAGGGACCCCCCCCTGAACTCCCCTCCTAGCTTTCAAAGGGCCATTTACCCGGAGTAGCCATCCCCACCCAGCTTGCCGGTCCATGCTCATGTATGATTTAAATGTGGTTAGTCATTACTCAGATGTTTCTTCCTGACGTGTACGGTGAGCATGTGGCTGGTGGTGAACTGTGCTGGGCAGTCGGGGCAGCGGAATGGGACGAAAGTGGGGTCGTGACGGTTGGCGTGGCGCTTCAAGTCCCCAGGGAATTTGAACATTTTACCGCAATTCTCCTCTGGGCACCGGAACGTCCGCACATTTACGTGCGTTCTAAAAATAATCACTTTTATTATTTTAAATCAGTTCCTTTTTAATTCATTATAAGCTGAATTTAAAATTATAAAAATTTTAACAATAAAATTCGAGTTTTTAAGTCAAGGAAGCATAATTCACGCTAACCTGAGATGATTTTCCAACGCAAATTTGGTCTTGGCACGAAAAGTGCACGTTCCGCAGGGAAAAGGTCGCTCATTTGTATGCGAACGTCGGTGCGTTTCCAACTTCCATCTTGTTCGACATGTCACTGTGCCTTTAAAAAATTTAGAAAATTTTTTTCGTGAATTTTCTGTACTAAAATATTTAAATATTTAGTTTTTTGCATTTGTCGAATACAAATTTTATTTTATTCTATCTTAATTCAACTGCCTATCGGAAACAACTTAGAATTTCAGGCAAAACGGAAGATTTCAACTTGGGCATTATACGATTAGACAGAAAAAATGTACAGACAATTCGAATGGAAGATAAATAAAATAAACCGATTTCTCAGATGAATTTTAGTTAATCTTAAATTTTTAACTATTAAAATCATAAAGGTTTATTCTTTGTGTATGATGAAAAACAACATAAAGGTAAAAAAGATTTTACAACTGTCAAAAATCAATGTCCGCTTATTTTTTTAATTATTTATTCTACCCGATTTATTTTAATTTTTTATAGCGAGGTGAAATCGTATTTTATCATAGTTCACAATAGGTTAGTTATTCTTTTATCCCGCTCGACAATTGTTAATAGAAAACGTAAAAAACTATATAAAACTTTATAATCATTGTCATTTTTTTTCTCTTTTAATTTTAAGAATACTTTTAAAAAACTCTGCATATATACATACGTAACAACAGAACCTACAGTATGCGCAGGCGAATTTTTTCCTTTCCTCCCGGTTCCTTTCAATATAAGCTTTCTTCCACGGTTTCCCGTTAGTACCGTAAGGTAAGGCGAAAGCGGACTGCTGCCGACGACTGCCCCAAGAGGATGCAGCCTCTTGTCGTCCATTTTCACTTTTAATACACACTTCGGACTCCACTTCTTGAAAAAGAACGCTCGGATTTTCGATCTTAGACTAAATTATAAACTATGCAGACCTGTGCACTGCCCCCCCCCCGGGGTAAAACGGGGGGGGCAATTTCAAAATGGGGGGCACGGGGGGCAACTTTTTTGAAACGAGGAGGCAATAAAACGGGGGGAGCAAGCAGGGGGAAAGAAAAAAAAAAGAGAAAAAAAGGAGAAAAAAAGAGAAAAAAAGAAGGGAAAAGGAAAAAAAGGACAAAAAAAGCGGAAATAAGGTAAAAATAGGTCTAAAATGGCTTAAAATACATTGAAATAGGCTAAAAACTGCAAAAAATTCGTGATGATGGCGGCATCATATATTTTTAGGGTACTTTTTCATTTTTTGGCGGGGGGCAATAAAACGGGGGGGGGCAAATCCTCCAATATAACGGGGGGGGGCATTTTCAGACCGTGCACAGGTCTGACTATGATAGTTGAAAAAAAAACGGAGACAAAAAAAGTAGTTTTTTTTGGAATAGAAGGATCTATTATTGAAGTTTTTGGAATTAATATAGTGAAGATTAAGGGTCCCGTCCCAGTACCAGAGGGTTTTTCGGGGGACAGAGGGGTCCACCCCCCCCCCTAGAGCCAAAATTTCAGACCCCCCTCTAGAAAAAATCCAGGGGCCCCCCTCTCTCCCAAAGCTTGAGAGCGGTTCGGCCTGACCCCCCCCCCCTAGCGAGGCTGAACCCCCACCCCCTGTCAACCACTTTGTAAGTATAATTTTTTAATTACTGTCAAAAACATTGTTTTTTAGTTAAAAACAGTGTTTAAATACACTTTTTAGGCCTAAATAAACTATTTTAGTATATAAAATTCAAAATTAGACCTAAAAACACTTAAATTATTGATTTAAAAAACATTGTTAAAAAATCGGACCCTTTGACCCCTCCTAAATTTGAAATCTCGCATCCTGGGTCAACCCACCCTAAAAAACCAGGGGGTCCGGACCCCCATGGATCCCCTTTATAAAATTTTTGGCCTTCTACCCGTGGATGGACCCCCCTAGCGGACCTGACCAAAAACACCTATGTCCAGCCCTAAAAGTGCTACAATATAATTTTAAGCTGCAGGTATCCCCTAAGTTTGTTGGGCGAAAGAGGAAGGGTTCCTTCCTACCCTACCTATGGCTTGCAAGTACAGTACACAAGTCCTACTTTTCAAGTTTTAAACTTTTAAATTGATTTTCTGCTTTTAATTTACCTGTTGAAGTCTGGATGTGCATAATGAATTTGCAGACGTATTATTAATGTTAGCAGTTGAACAAGAGAGCTGAACAAAGTCGGGTGCAAACAAATTCTGGTACGACAATTCATTGCTTTCCATATTTATGATGGCTCGGATGGTTGAATTTAACTACATTGAGCAATTTTTGTGATACACCAATCCAGCAGCATTCATCACAAAATCTGTGAATAAAAAGTTTTTAAATGACTCTGCTGTTACACAATCATTATAATTTTAAAATATTATTATTTGGAAAAATGTAATTTAACTGCTAGCCCATGCTAAAAATATAAAATCACTGAATTTTTTAAATTTTCAAATATTTTTTGTTGTGTTTGCAGCAAATATATTAACAAACCAGGTAATTTTCAATATTTTTAGACAACCTAGCTTGCTAGCTAGCCTTGTATTTTAAGCAAGTTAAATAAGCTACTCTTGCATTAGCATAATAAAACTTTCTTGGCGGATTATTGTTAATCACAGATACCACAAACGATTCACACCTATTTAGCGCCAATTTTTTTCGGTGCAAGTATTAGAGTATTAGAAAATATGTATTTTGTAGAAACTTCGGATAGGATTTTTACATATTTTAACGACCATCAAAAGTAATAATAATTTAGTTTTGTTATAAGAACAGAACAAATATTTTGTTTAAGGTATTTCCAGGAGACCATTTTTAAGCTATTGTTTTGTGAATATTTTGTTTTTCGGAGGTGAACATTTCTGTTTCTGGGGTCACAACTTCCACACGCTTCACGTGGACTTGGCACAGTATTGAGCGTGCCATCCTTGCCAATACAGATAAATAATAAATTATGCGCCAATTTGTGGCCAAATCTAATATGCCAGTATTTTATTAATATTATCTGTATTACATACAGTTTTATGACAGTTAAAATAAAACAGCTTCTTTAAGCTTTTACATACTAGCTGCGACCATAGGTGGGCAGCCTCCCGGATTTTGTGAGGGGGGGGTGTTCCAAAACTCCCCCAAAAATTTTTTTGGGGGTATACCTCAAACACCCCATTTGTAGCGTTTTTAGTACTATGACTCCCAAATTTTAGGGGGGGTGTCCGGGGTACCCCCAAGTTTTAGGGGGGTGTCGGCTAAAATCGGGATTTTCAGGGGGGTATGACCCCCCTGCCCACCTATGTCTGCGACTAAGGACACAATAGGATTTAATAGAGTGTGGTTAATAATATAAAAAATGGCATGTAGTGATGTCGCTACCTCCATTTATCATGTTCCGATAGCATTTTAACAGGAAGAAACTTTACAGAGTTCAACTCCTAAAATGAGCGATTTCAAGTTATTTAAGCTTGAAACATGTTGTATGTTTTTAATCCGCATTTTCGGGATATTAAAAAAAATAAAATAACAAAAAAGTTTTGACAAAATAAATAATCTATAGTATTAGGGTAACTGACTTAATTTCGGCCACCTTTTTTTATTTTTTTGAATAAGTTTTTTCTGGTTTTTTCAATCAAGCCCAAATTTGGCCTAAAAATCAAACAATAGCTATATTTGTTATTCCAGTACAAATTTTGAATATTTCTGTTACACTTAAAAATCACTGAAGGTTTAAACTTTTTTTTAAAGTGGCCGAAATTAAGGCGCGTGCCATTTATTTCGGCCACCTACAAAAAACTGGCCATAACTATTGCTTAAACGAACAATAAAAATTTCTAAAGGTTGCAAATTTATCTTTAGGTATTGTTCTTGGTACATATAACTTAATTTTTCCCGTTTGCGAACTTTAATAGTTATTCGCAAGACTTTAAATAATTATGTCAAAACCTTAAAAAAACAAGTTTTAATTACTTGCATTTTTTTTCAATTTTTATTTTTGGCTTAAAAACGTCAAAACAAAGTTAAACGAGCAAAAAAAAATCTTTATAAATACGGTAGTACAATAATATTTAAAAACAGCAAAAAACGGCAGGTTTTTTTACCTAAATTTTAAGGTGGCCGAAATTAACGGAATCTTAAAATGCGCAGTTAGTTAAACGCATTGCAAAATAATTTTGAAGAAAATATCAAAACATGAAAATTAACAACTTTGAGCCGTAAATAGAAGATATTTTAAGGGTATATATTGCTTCGTTCTAAATTTGATGCAGTTTAAACACAAAGCAAAAATTAAGAAAATCATAAAAAATTCACTTTTTGTATGAAAATGTTGATAATGCAGAATAACACAAATATAAAATTTGTGCAAAAACACTTTATTCAACATTTATCCAGTTACTTTTGTGCTAGTTCTTTTGTGCCTTAAAAATAAGCTAATTTTCTAACACCCTAAATTGGTGGCCGAAATTAAGGCGTGGCCGAAATTAAGTCAGTTACCCTACATACCAAAATATTGTATCGTTGTTTATATCATCTTGCACTATAATGGAATCAACCAGCCACCATTATTGGGCCAGTGCAGCACAATGGCTATCTCTGGGAGAATTTAGGAAAAGAGTATTTTATTAATATTGAACACTATTGAATGTTAATGACTTTGCATACGATGAAACCTAAAAAATTAAGCATTTTAACATTTTATAATTTTACCACACACATTAAACCTAGTTAAGCAAGTAGATTTAGTAGTGTGTATACAGATACACTATTAACTAGAATAAAAATGAAGAAGCTCACCTGAAAAATTGTCACAAACCTCACCGACCACTTGTATTAACTCCGCTTCAGTTTCGAAGTAAATTTTCATTGGTAACGATTGATTGTATTGATTTTAGATTACATTAAAAAAGTTTTAATGGATTTTATTTTGGTTAGTATTATAGTTTTAATTAGTGTTTTAGCCCTAATACCCTTCCCCCTGTACTGCTGTTTAGCTAACTAAATAAGCAACTCAAGCATTTCCGGCACTTCCCACACGTTGGTAAGAGAAATGGACCCGACGGTCGGCCACCGCGAGGAGGTTACCGTGGAAGAAAGCCACGGCATTATTCTTTGTAACTCATAATTTGTACAAAACAAGTAAAAATAATTTATTATTAACTGTTTGGACATTATTTTAGATTGAAAATTTATTTTAATTACGTTTATACATTACGAATGAACGCAGTACGGAGGCCCTATAGTATTACTTTAAATTATTAATGAAATTAGCACAGTTCCGAAGCTACGAGAAAGTAAAGGGCAAATATTTATCAATTCGCACTTTATATGTGTAAATTCAGAACTGATATCACATCCGTGGATTTTAAGGTTTACTTAATACTAATTAATATAATCGAAGTGTTTGTAAGTTTTGATTGTTTTTTGTTATAATGGAAGCATAATGCTAACAAGATTCATTATATAACCAAATAAAAGGTTATAAAATTTTTTCACTACTTAAAGCTTTTAACGGGTAAAAATTTATAAAAATTTCATAAAAATTGTTCATTACTGAAAGCTTTTAACAGCAGAAAGTTTTTGATATTTTTTCTTCATTTCTCGTTATTTTTTGTAAAATGTTTTTAGTTTTTTTTAATATCAAATCATATATCAAATTCGCCTGCAGGACTCTAAGTCATACAGATGGAAGTAAAAAACAGAAAGTAGTTTTTTTAAATCGTCAAAAACTTACTTTTTTTACAAGACTGATTCATCACCCAATGAACGTAAAGGGGTGTCAATAATAGTGATTTTCCCACAAGCTCCGAACTCTGGAGTGGAACCCGAGCTCCGGAGCGGAGCTACTTTAGTTCCGAAACAACCGCCGCAGTTTAACTTTATTTTTGAACTAATTTACTAAATAATTAAACAGTAATACAAAGGATTTTTTTTAAAAACTTTTTATAACTGAATTTTTTTCTAAACTTATTTAAAACAATAAACATAGTCCTAAAAATGCAATTACAGTAACTTAAAGTCTATTTCAGACTTAAATATAAGTAAGTTGCGGAGCGGAGCATGACACCGGAAGATTAGAAGAACATCCCCAACAGTACTTGTATTTTTAAGTTTAAATGAAGCATTATTATTTTTAATAAATTACGTTCGTTTTGGGAAGTGTTAAGTGACAACCAAATGCATACTATGAAAATATTCATAAACGATATGCAAAACTATTTTTGCTTCCTGTTCACAAGGACCAATAGTAGTATGCGTTTTTCTCCTTTGCGGTTCCAATATTTTATTCCGCGGTGCTAACTACATAATATAAACAGCACAGTGATCACACACGAAAAAAAAATGTCACAGTTAAATATTGAAACTTTTTCTTTGTTAAACTAAGGCTTATAAAAATTCGTTCATGAAAATTTTTATTTTCGTAGTGAATTTATAATTAGTTGATTTTTCTAAAAAATTCCAAGTAATTTAACTGCTTATAAAAAATTTACACCAACAGTTTCTTAAATAATATATTTTTCTATGAAGCCTACTTACAACAGCAGAGAATAATCTGAAAATCATCTAAAAAGCTATTTGATTAGTCTATAGTATTTGCTTTAACTTTGTCATTTTAAATTACGCCAACATAAATTTTCAGACACCATAGCTTGTAAAGAAACTCCAGCTGTTTCAGTTAGTTAAAAAACAATAAATGAAAAAAAAATTTACTGATCAAACCCAATTCGAGAATAAAATTATAATTGTATTCTATTCCTTCTAGAATGTTCATTGCGAAAAACCACGCTACTTCTCTACTTGTTTTATTTCTGAACGCGTTACTAATAGTCAATTAACTAAGAATAAAGTATCGATGTACTTTTGTAACAACAAACGACATATTGATTCTGAACAAAAATTTTTATAATCCTCAAAAAAAATCGTCATATTTACCAAAAAGCCAAAATTTTTGGCCTAAGGCATTTCCGCAGGGTTTGCATACTTTCTCTTTAAAAAAAAGTTATTGAAACAGATAAAAGTTTCTCATAGTAATTCTGCTGTTTTATTTTTACAATTTAGTTTTAACATTTTTTTAGTTTTTTTAGCATACTGAAAAATAGGTATTAAGAATTTCTCGGAATAATTTCACGTTCTCATGTCATATTGTCCGATATTAATCGTGCAAACTTAACGCAGAATACAACATTCCAATGAGGAATTTGCTTAAAAACTACAATAATATCAGCTTTAGTTATATATTGCGAAATACAGTCTACCTAACTTGCATTTAATTCCAAATAATTTAGCTAATCCAAATAGTTACAATTATCAGTGGGTTAGAATGCGCACGAGATGTCAATCACGGATGACACTATTCTAGTTTGAAAATCGATGCAGACTAAAAAAGATTCAAGTAAACAAATCTCACCAACAGAACGGTCGTTTTTTGAACTTTTTCTAATGTAAAAATTTCAACCTTATTTATATGTACGTTTAAAACGTTCGACCATTCCGCAGATGTCCTTACTTAAATTTTTTTCGAGTTCACATCGTTTTAGTATAAAATTAATTTATGAAAATTAAATTAATCTTTGGGGTTCGGATAAACAAATAGCATGAAAATAAATTTAAGAAAAGCTTCTAAGAATATTTTTGTCAATATCTATAATTAGAAAACTTGGCATTATAACCCAGATCCATTTAAACTAATTTATTGACTAAAATTACAAATGAAAATATTACTATACATGTAAACTTAAATCACTTTAAAAACAAAACAGAAAAAATGTACAAAAAATAAAGAGTAACTTGCAGCACGTCATGTACAGTAAAAAGGTTTTTACCGTGATTATACACGAAAATAAATTGCCAAATATTTTAATCAGCTTTGGTAAAAACAATATTTAAGAGCGAAGCTTGTGCGTAAAACGTTGCGTATAACGTTTCAAAAAGTCTGTATACATAAAAAAGATGTGCAAGCACACTGGTAAAAATTGTAACTATTAATTATAACTATTATAACAATGAATTATATGATGAATAAGTTATAACTAATTTTTCTGCCAGTGTACGTCTCGTCTTGCACAGACCGATAAGGAAACAACTCAGTGTACATCTATCCTAACTCTAAAAGGCTAAGTAAGACCATATTGATGAACGATTTGGGTGGACGTGGATTTAGGTTGAAATATATCCACAATTTTTAACGTTTGATGACCAAAAAATATCCCTTGTTTCGCGTTTTATCACAAAAATCAAGCCTCTGGGGTAAATATTTATGGAATTCCAAAATTTTTGACAATTAAACTGAAAACCCTCTGTTCATTAATGCCTACGGTACAGAAACCAATATGTCACATCTTTAAGCTTATTTCGTTCGTCCTTTCCCAATTTAAAATAAAATCATCCCACGTTTAAAGCCAGAAGTGTGGTGAAAAATTAATTAGGTTTGCGACTCACATTAGGTACAAGCAATGTATGGCGCTAATCAAGTCAAACATATGGAAAAGTCAACGACTAAGTTGCAAGTCAAACCTTTAATTAAACATTTAGCAAAAAAATATATTCGTTTCATTGGTTTAATCAAGTCAAGTGTATTTTTATTTATTGGTGACTAGTTTATTTGTTTTCAGTTCAATCTTTGTTCTCTACGGACGTGGACTTGCTCTTAAAATACAAAACATTTTACCGTACTGATATTTAAATTAAGAAACATTAGCTTCTAAAATCCAAAACATTTATTATCACCAATTTCATCTTAACAATTTACATTTTAAACTGGTCAATAGCAACAACGTTACATCTAAGTTCTGAAGCTAGAGTATTTTTAGATTTATTTTACGAATTGTACGTGTAAATAATTTAAAAAAGGAGGTTGCACACGGATTAATACTGTTTTAAAGGACTAAATTTAATACTGTTCCATTTCCAAATTACTTTGCTAAGTTTTCGATTATTCTGCATAAATTAATGTATTGTGTTTAAATCGTTGAGTGACATTTAAATCAAATTTACCATGCCGAACTGTGATGATCATGATACTACTAAAAATGCAGGATAATGCTACTTCAGCATATTTTGAGAAGCACTTTGGACAATTTCGTTTTTAAAACGGTATTATTCGATGTCAAAACTGTAAATAAACAATTAAAAATATTGTTAAACACTGTACAAGAATGCTTGCTAAGAACACTAAAAATGTGTATATATCACCGAGCTGGATATTCATTTTACAGCAGTTAACTCCTAAAAACTCTCCATAAATTTTTCTGAATAATATTAATATTCACATTAATATTATTCAAGAAGCAACTGCAAAAACAACTTCCAAGTAAAAAAACTTATTAACAATTTTGCACATAAGTTCACAGAATAACAAAAAACACTTCATTATTTGAGAGAAAAATAATTTTAATCAAGGGAACAAATAATTAATGAATTAGCAGGAACATTATACAAGTAAACACATTTCCATTTAAATATTACTAAATAAAATATTTAAAAAAATACGACAAGATTGACTAGAAATTAGTTTTTCGAACTGGATGAATGGCAATGATTTCTGGAGTATTTTTAATTCATGGCAGGGACGTAGCCAGGGGGGGGGGGGCGGGGGGGGCGGCGCCCCCCCCCCCGAAACGGTCAGACAGGAGGAAAAATAAGGATAGTGGTGGGGAGGGGGGGGGGCCGCCCCCCCTCCCGAAATGGTCGCCAGATAGTAAAATTTGGGGGTTTTCAGAGGCTAAAAATTCAAAATTTTCTAGCGCCTCGCTAATCGCTCGGCGCCAAACTTTAAAATAATTTTAGTACCCCAATGGACCCCCAAATTTTACTATCTGGCGACCATTTCGGGGAGGGGGGGGGGGCGGCCGCCCCCCCCCCCGCCCAACCACTATCCTTATTTTTCCTTCTCGTGCCTAACCCAACCCTCCGGGGGGGGGGCGCCGCCCCCCCCGCTCCCTGGCTACGTCCCTGCCATGAATTAAAAATACTCCAAAGTTTATCGCCATTTATCCAGTTCCTAAAAACTAATTTCTAGTCAATCTTGTCGTATTTTTTTAAATATTTTATTTAGTAATATTTAAATGGAAATGTGTTTACTTGTATAATGTTCCTGCTAATTCATTAATTATTTGTTCCCTTGATTAAGTTTATCATTTTTTCTCTCAAATAATGAAGTGTTTTTTGTTATTCTGTGAACTTATGTGCAAAATTGTTAATAAGTTTTTTTACTTGGAAGTTGTTTTTGCAGTTGCTTCTTGAAATAATATTAATGTGAATATTAATATGTATTCAGAAAAATTTATGGAGAGTTTTTAGGAGTTAACTGCTGTAAATGAATATCCAGCTTGGTGTATATATACACATTTTTAGTGTTCTTAGCAAGCATTCTTGTACAGTGTTTAACAATATTTTTAATTGTTTATTTACAGTTTTGACATCTCAATAATACCGTTTTAAAACGTAATTGTCCAAAGTGCTTCTCAAAATATGCTGAAGTAGCATTATCCTGCATTTTTAGTAGTATCATGATCATTACAGTTCGGCATGGTAAATTTGATTTAAATGTCACTCAACGATTAAACACAATACATTACTTTATGCAGAATAATCGAAAACTTAGCAAGTAATTTGGAAATGGAACAGTATTAAATTTAGTCCTTTAAAACAGTATTAATCCGTGTGCAACCTCCTTTTTTAAAATTATTTACACGTACAATTCGTAAAAATAAATCTAAAATACTCTAGCTTCAGAACTTAGATGTAACGTTGTTGCTATTGACCAGTTTAAAATGTAAATTGTTAGTATGAAAATTGGTGATAATAAATGTTTTGGATTTTAGAAGCTAATGTTTCTTGAATTTAAATATCAGTACGGTAAAATTTTTGTATTTTAAGAGCAAGTCCACGTCCGTAGAGAACAAAGATTGAACTGAAACAATAAACTAGTCACCAATAAATAAAAATACACTTACTTATTAAACCAATGAAACGAATATATTTTTTTCTAAATTTTAATTAAGTTTGACTTCAACTTAGTCGTTACTTTTCCATATGTTTACTTTATTAGCGCCATACATTCTTTACCTAAATGACCGCAAACCTAATTAATTTTTCACCAACTTCGCTTTAAACGGGAGATTTTATTTTAAATTAAGACCAACGATAGCTTAAAGATGTGACAATTTCTGTACCGTAGGCATTAATGAACAGAGGGTTTTCAGTTTAACTGTCAAAATTTTGGAATTCCATAAATATTTACCCCAGAGGCTTGATTTTTCGTGATAAAACGCGAAACAAAGGATATTTTCCCTTTGGTCACTAAAACGTTAAAAATTGGTCGGAAATATAATTTCAACCTAAATCCCACGTCCACCCAAATCGTTCATCAATATGGTCTTACTTTTAGCCTTTTAGAGTTAGGAATAGATGTACACTGAGTTGTTTCCTTATCGGTCTGTGCAGTACTAGACGTACACTGGCAGAAAAATTAGATATAACTTATTCATCATCATAATTCATTGTTCCCATAATAGTTATAATTAATAGTTACAATTTTTACCAGTGTGCTTGCACATCTTTTTTATGTATACAGACTTTCTCAAATGTTATACGAAACGTTTTACGCACAGAGCTTCGCTCTTAAATATTGTTTTTACCAAAGCTGATTCCAACATTTTTTGGCAATTAATTTTCGTGTATAATCACGGATAAAAAAACCTTTTTACTGTACATGACGTGCTGCAAGTTAGCTCTTTATTTTTTGTACATTTTTTCTGTTTTTGTTTTTAAAGTGATTTAAGCTTTACATGTATAGTAATATTTTCATTTGTAATTTTCAGTCAATAAATTAGTTTAAATGGATCTGGTTATAATGCCAAGTTTTCTAATTATAGATATTGACAAAAATATTCTTAGAAGCTTTTTCTCCTTAAATTTATTTTCATGCTATTTGTTTATCCGAACCCCAAAGATTAATTTAATTTTCAATAAATTAATTTTTATAATGAAAACGATGTGAACTCGAAAAAAATTTAAAGAAGGACATCTGCGGAATGGTCGAACGTCTTTAAACGTACATATAAATAAGGTTGAAATTTTTAGCATTAGAAAAAGTTCAAAAAACGACCGTTCTGTTGGTGAGATTTGTTTACTTGAAATCTTTTTTAGTCCTGCATCGCATTTTACTAAAACTAGAATAGTGTCATCCGTCGATCGGACATCTCGTCGCGCACTCCTTTACTCCACCCGATAATTGTAACTATTTGGATTACGCTAAATTATTTGGAATTAAATGCAAGTTAGGTAGACTGTATTTCGCAATATATAACTAAAGCTGATATTATTGTAAGTTTTTAAGCAAATTCCTCATTGGAATGTTGTATTCTGCGTTAAGTTTGCACGATTAATATTCGGACAAAATATGACATGAGAACGTGAAATTTGATTAAAAAAAATTCTATCAGCACCATTTTTCAGTCAATGCTAAAAAAAACTAAAAAAAAAACTAAAAAAAAATGCTTAAAACAGGGAAAATTGAAAAATAAAACAGCAGAATTACTATGAGAAACTTTTATCTGTTTCAATAACTTTTTTTTAAAGAGAAAGTATGAAAAAAACCCTGCGGGAAATGCCTTGAAGGCCAAAAATTTTGGCTTTTTGGTAAAATATGAACGATTTTTTTTGAAGGATTATAAAAATTTTTGTTCAGAATCAAATATGTCGTTCGTCGGTCAAAAGAACATCGTCATACTTTATGTTTTCTTAGTTATATTAACTATCAGTAACGCGTTCAGAAATAAAACAAGTAGAGAAGTAGCGTGGTTTTTCGCAATGAACATTCTTAGAAGGAAATAGAATACAATTATAATTTTATTTTCGAATTGCGGTTTGATCAGTAAATTTTTCTTTCAATTTTTTATTGTTTTTTAACTAACTCGAAACAGGCTGGAGTTTCTTTACAAGCTAATGGTGTCTGAAAATTTATGTTGGCGTAATTTAAAATGACAAGTTAAAGCAAAATATAGACTAATCAAATAGCTTTTTAGATGATTTTCCAGATTATTCTCTGCCTGTTGTAAGTAGGCTTCATAGAAAAATATATTATTTAATAAAACTGTCGGTGTAAATTTTTTATAAGCAGTTAAATTACTTGGAATTTTTTTCTCTAGAAAAATCAATGACTCATAAATTCACTTACGAAAAAATAAAAATTTTCATGACGAATTTTTATAAGCCTTAGTTTAACAAAGAAAAAGTTTCAATATTTAACTGTGACATTTTTTTTTTCGTGTGTGATGCACTGTGCTGTTTATATTATGTAGTTAGCACCGCGGGAATAAAATATTGGAACCGCAAGGAAGAAAACTATACTACTATTGGTCCTTGTGAACACTAAGCAAAAATAGTTTTGCATATCGTTTACTAAATATTTTCATCCAGTATGCATTTGGTCTGTCACTTAACACTTCCCAAAACGAACGTAATTTATTAAAAATAATAATGCTTCATTTAAACTTAAAAATACAAGTACTGTTGGGGATGTTCTTCTAATCTTCCGGTGTCATGCTCCGCTCTGCAAATCACCCTATATTCTAAGTCTGAAATAAGACTTTAAGTTACTGTAATTCGCATTTTAGGACTATGTTTATTGTTTTAAGAAAAATTAGAAAAAAAATTCAGTTATAAAAAGTTTTTAAAAAAATCCTTTGTATTACTGTTTAATTACTTTAGTAAAATTAGTTCAAAAACTAAAGTTCCATGGCCCGGTTGTTTTGTAACTAAGTATTGGCTCCGCTCCGGAGCTGAATTTCTAGATTCTAGAGTTCGGAGCTTGTGGGAAAATCACTATTATTGACACCCCTTTATGTTCATCGGGCGCATGAATCAGCCTTGAAAAAAAAAAGTAAAGTTTTTGACGAATTTAAAAAAACTACTTCTCTGCCTTTTTTTTACCTTCCATCTGTATGACTTGAGTCCGTGGCAGGCGAATTTGATATATGATTTGATATTAAAAAAAAACTAAAAACAACTTTTATAAAAAATAACGAGAAATAGAAGAAAAAATATACAAAAACTTTCTGCTGTTAAAAGCTTTCATGTAATGAACAATTTTTTATGAAATTTTTATAAATTTTTACCCGTTTAAAAGCTTTAAGTAGTGAAAAAAATTTTATAACCTATTTATTTGGTTATAATAACTAATCTTGTTAGCATTATGCTTACCATTATAACAAAAAAACAATCAAAACTTACAAAACACTTCGATTATATTAATTAATAAATTTAAGTAAACCTTTAAAAATCCCCACGTGTTATGTGATATCAGTTCTGGAATTTACATAAAGTGCGATCAATTGATAAATAATTTGCCCTTTACTTTCTCGTAGCTTCGGAACTGTGCGTAATTTCATTAATAAATTTAAGTTTCTAATACTATAGGGCCTCCGTACTTTCTGCGTTCATCTGTAAAAAATGTATAAAACGTAATTAAAAATAAATTTTCAATCTAAAATAATGTCCAAACAGTTAATAATAAATTATTTTTACTTGTTTTGTACTAAAATTATGAGTTACAAAGAATAATGCCGTGGCTTTCTTCCATGGCTAAACCTCCTCGCGGCTGGCCGACCGTCCGGGTCCATTTCTCTTACCAACGTGTGGGAAGTGCCGGAAATGCTTGAGTTGCTTATTTAGTTCAGCTAAACAGCAGTACACAGGGTAAGGGTATTAGGGCTAAAAGCACTAATTAAAACTATAATACTAACCAAAAAAATAAAATCCATTAA
>JASAMX010034125.1:0-30405 GCA_030248175.1 Microlaimidae sp. YZB2_3
GTCATTTTTTTTCTAGTAAATCTAAATCAGCCAGGTCTTCTCTCAATTTTGTGATTTTTGGTGTTATTGTAACTCAACTGGGTTGCAATCGTATTTGTGTTTGTTTTGTCCTTCTTACTGTTTTCTTTATGTATTACTAGAAAAATAAAATCTTGAATCTTGAAAGCATCGTCTCATTTCTCTTTGCACTTCCATGCGCTTAAAATAACTGTCAATCATTGGGAAAAGACGCTGTAGAACACGTTCATAGATGGAAGCCACCAAGTCGGTGTTCACACCAGGAGCTCGTTCCTCCTCCATCCTGGCGAACTTCTTTTCCAAATCTGCCAACTTTTTGTGTAGGTCCGCATTTTCTGCTACCAGTCTGGCAATTTGATCATCCTTTGTTTCTCTCGGCATGTTGTAGTGGACGCGTTTAACGTTTTTGTGAACGGGTATATATGCTTAGACCAAATAATGAATAGATATACGGCGTTAACCTTAGGTTTT
Organism: Microlaimidae sp. YZB2_3; assembly: GCA_030248175.1. Classification (NCBI taxonomy): domain Eukaryota; kingdom Metazoa; phylum Nematoda; class Chromadorea; order Desmodorida; family Microlaimidae; species Microlaimidae sp. YZB2_3. Next base: position 490 of record JASAMX010034125.1, read on the forward strand.
AACGTATGTGGGTAAAAACCGATTATCACATAGACCTCTATTTTCTATTAATAAAAGACGATTTTAATGAGGACAAATTTTAATTAAACTTTATTTCAAAAAAAAATTCAGCAGCACATAGAAATATTTTTTCTATGTAAAGTTCGTGGACTAAAGCATCATTCACTAATGGGTGTTTACTTTCTGTTTAATTTTTTAAAAAATCATTAAATAATACATTCAAATACTTTATCTGTTTAGAGAAGTATTAAAACAATTACAATAGTAGGTAAGTTTGACCAAACCCACGTAAGTGAGATTGAGATATAGAAACTAATTTTGCCACTATTGAATCACCTTACATTGTAATTCCTATGGAGAATCACGACAGTTAATCCAATGTACACAAAAGTCTCAAGAAGAATTAAAAATAATTTGTATACGACCAGAAAAAATAAGGAAGAAACAAATATGCACAACCAGCTGTTTTTTTTTAAATTGTTTTATGTTTATTTTGTTTTCGTTCTATTATGACCGTGTTTTTTTTTCGTTAACGAACGTCACATACTAAATTATTTTTAAATCTTCTCAAGACCTTTGTGTACATTGAACTAACCATCGCGATCCTCTATGGTTAAATAACTGCGAAACGTACTATTACAAATTCAAAATCGTTATCCGTAATCCGAAATTCTTTGTGTTTATTTTTTGTTATTTGGGTTACTAAGAAAAAAAACCTCATAAAAAGTAACATCTAAAACAGTTGTACAACACAGCGGGAATAATTGTTCTGTTGCGTTGTCTCTGCCATTCCAAAATAAAAAAGTGTTTAACCAAGTCAAGAATGCATAAGTAAACTAAATCCTAGAGCATTGAATTCAAATACTGAAAAAAAAAACTGTTTCACTCAAAAAGCTTTAAAGGGACCGCACAGTTTAAAAGAAATAAAAACAATTTTTCAAAATAAAATCTAACTGTATTCACAAAACAAAACAAGACTACGTAAAATTTTCTTAAAAAATTATAGAATAAAAAAATACTATTTTCATGTAGCTTTGAGACGTTATTTGATACTCTTTTATTAATTAGCAAAACAAAAAGAAATAACCATGATCAAACAAAAACAATTAAAACGCTTTTTAGTTACGGTTTAGGCTTCGATTTTCGATTTAGGGTCGATGGAACTTCGCAAAAAACTTGGAGCCGAAAATACGAAACTTGAATCAGGAAATTAAGACCTTGGTGCTCAAAATAAAAGTCGCTAAGTCGTACCGAAGCCTTATAGTGCAAGCCGATATTTTATTTCGAACATTTACAATGTAATACAAATTTTTGTTTTATTGAGCCGTTTTATTTTAATATTAATCAAAAGATAAGTTAATATTAATCAAAAAATTTTTAAATTCAATAATAACAGTAAATTTGATATTGAAAAATTTATCTCAGATTTTGTTTAATTTTTATTATATTTCTTTGATTTTTTTTTATTTTATCAAAGGTGGATAATACGATGATTCGGGACAAAGGTGTGACACTCGTGTTTAACAAACGGGGCCATGCGAAAGACAACCAGCGGACGGACGGGTGTCATCGTGACGGACGGGTGTCATCGTGATGAACGGGTGTTATCGTGACGGACGGGTGTCATCGTGACGGACGGGTGTCATCGTGACGGACGGGTGTCATCGTGACGGACGGGTGTCATCGTAACGGACGGGTGTCATCGTGACGGACGGGTGTCATCGTGACGGACGGGTGTCATCGTGACGAACGGGTGTCACGATAAATGCTTTGAAAACCATGTTTCTAAAGATATTTATTTAATCTTCTTGGCTGGCTTCCGTCCGAAAAGTTAGCTCAGCATTCTCAAGAAAATAATATGGATGTAATGCATAAATAAAAAGAATAATATGCTTTACAGTGAGAGCATAAGTCACTTAGTTTTAAAAAAATATAGTTTGACATAATCATTTGCTTTTTTTGAAACATCTTTTAAAGTTTTAATGGGTTTTTTCTACACTTATTCAGGTGTTATTTGAGTACCGAGCGAAGGGGGATGAATGTTTACTGAATGTATTTAATGAGCCGTCTTCCTTTTCTTCAAAAAAATAATAATAAAGTGGCAAATAAAAAAAATCCCCAAAATCAAAACAAAATGACAAAGGATTATGGAATAAATTGTTAAAAACCTTGAATATATTTTATATTTTACGATTGTAAAAAACACAACAAATGCATATTTTGTAATTTTTTAAAATAAAAAATACAATAAAACTGAACACAAACTAATACATTTTTTATAAAAAAATACCGCAGATTTGTCGGCATTATAATGCAAAATAAAGTTCAGTTCGCATTATTTTTAAAAATTCCCGAAAACACCAAAGAAAAGTAAAAATATTGCCTGAAAACATCGGTGGTTGCAAACAGCCGTTTATATTACGCTTTTAGGCGAACTCATTCATAAATACGGTAGCGCAGTGGATGGTCTTTGGATACACAATTAAGTGTCCCAAGTTCGAAGTCCTCAGTAGTCGTGTTTTTTCTCGCCTAGGCATATTTCTAACATAAACATTAATGTTTAATTTCATTTCTTTATCTTCTTACATGAAAAAAAAACCCCAATGAAAATAACGAATACTTATTTTAAAGAAACTACGATTGTTCACATTTGCATGTCATATCCTTTTGCTTCTTTCACGTATCATTTTTAAACTAAACTGAAAATTTTTTTGTTCCTGGTTATTTTTTAAACAAATAGTCCTTTTAAGGAATTGTGGGCATATTTTTCATATTTTTTAATTTATTTTATGACAAATTAATACAAATGTAACTTCTTAATTTGTTTTCGCGGTTTTTTTTAAATTAAAAAAGGTTAAATTTGCCCTTATTTAAATTATATAAATTTGTATGAATGTGATTTTATACTAGCATAATAATATATTTGTGTTATTTATTCTGGTTTTCACACAGCATCTGTTTTTTGTCGCATATTCGAGTTTTAAAAAAACGTACGGTAAATTGTAAAAGTTTTTGAAAGTCAGCCCGCAAGACAAATATGTTTAGAAACATGGTTTTTAAAGCATTTATCGTGACACCCGTCCGTCACGACACGATGACACCCGTCCGTCACGATGGCACCCGTTCGTCACGATGACACCCGTCGGTCACGATGACACCCGTCCGTCACGATGACACCCGTCCGTCACGATGACACCCGTCCGTCCGCTGGTTGTCTTTCGCATGGCCGCGTTTGCTAAACACGAGTGTCACACCTTTGTCCCGAATCATCGTATTATCCACCTTTGATTTTATCGACTATCATTAGTAAATTTTTTATAATCGTAAAAATTTAAAATTACCTCTGAAAAATCAAACGGACGCACTTAGGCTGGATTTGCCAGCTGAATGCGTGGGTTTTGGATTTGTGAATGATTAATTTTTTTGATTATAAGGTTTATAAAGTTTTGAATATAATAAACAATACCACTGCGTAACAAACTTAGTGTGTATTTCATATGAGTCTGTATTTTTAAATCCACTTTAACAAAATAAAAAAATAAGCATTAGAGTAACTGCCCTTAAATTCGGCAATGCCTTAATTTCGGCCACCGGCTGTTATTTTTGTCGTGCGTAAAATTATGAAATAAAATGCGTATGAATTGGATAGATCGTTTTTATAGATTTTTATGGATTTTTTTATGGATTTTATGGTTTTTTGGATAGATCGTTTTTTTATCTTATGACTGGATAGAACGCAGTTCATTTCATAGAAGTCAGTCATTTTGCTCGAACATGCGAAACTTTGTGGACTTTTCTAGGGAGAATCCGCCATTTTCTGCTAGTTTTTCCGCGCAGCAATTTTTAACGCAGTGTTAATTTTCTTGCAGTAAAATTTGCGACTTTTTTTGCACCGCGAATATTTTTGCACAACAAAAAAAGACAAGTTGCGCATGTGTCTTTTTTCTTACCAAATTTTGTTCTGAAACTTTTTGTAGAGTCAGACATTCTCTTGTGTTATATATTTTTGCTTTTAGTAAGCCCAAACACTAAGCGAAAAAAAAACTATTTTCGATGGCTGCTAATTTTGAATTATAGTGTGATCAATGTTTATTATTTACGTAAATTCCTATTATTTTACCACATTGCTTATGAGGTAAACAAGGTATATTATTCTTTTGCTGTAGCTTTGTACGCTACTCAAACATAAGACTTAGCAAATGAGCAGTAATAACATATTGCATATGCAAAATTTTTGTTTCAGTAATCAAGAATTGAAATGTATTTATAATAACGCAAAGTGACCAAATAAACAAAAAATAATAAAATCGAACAAAACGTCTCACAATAAACAAATGATAGAGTAAAATGAAAAAAAAATTGCACACATCAACAACTTGAAAATGAGGAAGTCTTTTTAAAAAAAGTAAATATATAAAAATTCAAAAAAGCATCAGCTACAAAATCATTTGATGTAAGATTCATTGACTCTTCGTAGTTAAACCGCTCATCATGTAAGGGCTGGTTCATACTTATGACAAAACGTCCTTGGACAAAGTCCAAAGGACAATTTTATAAAAGCCAAAACGTCCTTAGGACTTTTTCCTTTGGACAAAGTACGAACGCTACTTAGAATTTGTCCTTTGGACAAAGTCCAAAAGACAAAATCAAAAGGAAAAATTCCAAAGAACAAAAGTATGAATACGTTGTCCTTTGGATTTTGTCCTTTGGACTTTTCCGTTTGGACTTTTCCCTTTGGACTTTGTCCAAAGAACGTTTTGTCATAAGTATGAACCAGCCCTAAGTATATTTGGCCCGCAGCACAATGTTCACTGTAATTATAAAGTTACGTGCGGTTTTTTAATAATTACGGTGCTGGATGCTAGATATACTTACATGTTAGATGAAAAGATGAGCGGTTTAACCTACAATGTGTTTATAGATTGATTTGAAAAGTTAAGTCGAGCGAAATTAGAGCTTGAAATTAGAGTTAAAAATGGAAAAATTTAAGCTATAACTGCGGAACTTTAAAGTCGCTCAACTGAAACTTTATCTAATCTTAAGTCTAAACCCATAGCCTAATAAATTTAATTATTTAGGATTTCAAGTTCCAAACATTTTTTCACAGGAAATTCTTTTCGGAATTTTTTGCACCAAACATACTAATTTTCTTGTTGTTTTTTTTTAAATTTTCATTAGATATATAAATGACTTTAAAACATGTGCCCAAAAATTTATATCACTGCTTAAATTTAATACATCTAATTTTGATAAGCAACGCGTTTAAATCCAATTAATTTAGTAGATTTTTCCTTTATTTTTGGCATCTCGTCCCAAAAAAAGTATAAAAACGCTTTTAGATTTTCAAAATCGAAATTTTGGTTTCTGTCCTTTTAAACACTTGTGACAAAGTATGTACCGGGATTTAGCATTAATCCTTTCCGATTATCATCGCGCTTTGGACGCGAAATGTATATCGCGTTTCCATCCTTTGTTGATGAGCCGCTTACAAAATATTCGCAATGTAAATAACATTAAGCAGTGACAAGCGGAAACATACGGGCGATTGTTGTTTTTTCCGCTTTAATAACCAGAAAGGGTTAAGGCTAAATATTTAAAGACCGGTAAATGAAGTTTCCACCGGGGCTTTTGAACCGGAGGAAAAATCGTCCACTGGAACTGGAAGTCGCTTCTTTTTGAACACCGTGTACTGGCTGGTTTCCGCCAAATTGTCCAAAGTGAACTGTCTGCCCACTAATAGGCTAACCAAAGGGCCCAATATCATCACGATAGCTATTCCGATAAATGAGAAAAAGTAACTGGAAATGCGGTATAGTACGAAAACTTCGCGATTTCCGAAGCGATCTACTCTTGCTGCGTTGCTGAGTGAGGCGTTTAAGATGTCGGCCGGACACTGACTGTTATTGAGCGGCATGTCGTACCCGGAAAGGGGCTTTTGGATTATAGAACCCATGGTAATCCAGAAACACACGGCCATGCTGATTAAACAGCTGATTCCTGCCCCATATCTGTAAAAAAGATTGTTAAATACTTCTACGTGGAAAAGTAAACCCGGCTGACCTCGTTAATTTCTTAATATTTAATTGCAGACTTTTTTTGAAATTCCGCTTTTTATAAAGAAATATGCAAAAATCACTAAATTTTATTCGTTAAAAAATTGACACTTCTGTTCCAAATCGATTAATTTGCAAATTAAATGACACTGTATGCAAATCATTTATTACGTAGGATTCCTGACTGAATTTAATGTAGTGCGGTTGTGTTCAAGATTTGTCAGAAAATTTTATTTTCCGACAAATTCAATTTTATAAGTCCAATTTTTTAAAAAGGTATAGCGTGTGAAAAAAATAATTACCGAGGTATATCGCTAACGTCAGTCTGTTCTAAAGTTATGGAAAGCATTGTTTTTGATTATATACTAAATTTTCTCATCAAGAATAAATTAATAACTTATGAACAATACGGTTTTTTGGCAGGCAGGTCTGTTGGTTTAAACTTATTAACAACCCTTTGTGATTGGCTTAATGCCTTAGATGAAAAAAAGTAAGTCGATGCTATGTATATTGATTTCTCAAAAGCATTCGACTCTGTCAGCCACCCTCAACTGTTAAAAAAACTTAAATAATACGGAATCAAATATGAACTATTTAATTGGATTTCAGAATTTCTTACAGGAAGGCGGCTACAGGTAATCATTGATGACGAAAGCATAGGATACCCAGTTTTTTCTGAATTTTCTCCGGTTGTTAGCGGTGTCCCTCAAGGTAGTGTTTTGGGACCGCTTTTGTCCCTTTTATATATAAATGACCTTCCAGACTGCTTAGGACCTGAAGCCAAAATAAAACTTTTTGCCGATGACGCGAAGTTTTATTTTGATTACAGTAATCCAAACCAAAGATTTCAATTTCAAAAAACACTGGACAACATCTGTTCTTGGGCCTCAAAACGGCAACTAACTGTTGCTATGGAAAAATGCTGTGTTTTATCACAGGGGCCTAAAACTGATAATTTTGTGTATAAGTTAAAGAATATTGAAATAATTGAAGAAGAAGCAGTCAAAGACTTAGGTATAAAAATAACACAAGACCTAAAATTTTCTATGTATTACTCAGAGATAGCGGTCAAGGCTCTTGGCAGGATATCAACTTTATTTAGAGCCTTACAAACAAGGGACATGAGCATTTTATTACAAGCCTATAAGACTTACATTCGTCCATTAGTGGAATTTGAATCTTATGTATGGTCACCTTTTTTTTAAAAAAAGATATCGAATCTATCAAAAGAGTTCGAAAAGTTTTTACCAAGCGACTATATTTAGGATGCTCATTTTCAATCATTGATTATGAAACGAGATTAGCAGAATTGGGTTTGGAAAAACTTGAAACAAGACGGTTAAAAAATGATTTAAAATTATGTTCCAAAATATTAAATGGCCTTGTCAATATTAATCAATCTCAATTTTTTAATATCAACGAAGATACCCGCACAAGAGGAAACGGTTTAAAACTAATTAATAAAAAAACTCGACTCGAAATAAACAAACATTTTTTTAGTGATCGAGTAATTAATTTGTGGAACTCATTGCCTCGTGAAATTGTTTTTTCTAATACACTTACTGGATTTGCTAATAAACTAAATACATATATTTTATAAGTTGTTTTTTGGTGCTTGTTTGACCATAATATATTTAAATAATTTTCATATAATTATTAAAAATTATTGTAATACGGTTCCACCCGCATAAAAATTTATCCAATTTTATTTCAAAGCCCTTGCAACTTTTAGTAACTTATAGGATCAAAATTCACAAACATTTTTCTATGTGTAATGTTCTTAATTGATATATAATATTTTTGATTATAGCTTCTTTCTTTATATTTTAAATATTTTACTTTGTAGTTACTTGTAGTAACGTGTGCAATAAATACTTCTATCTATCTATCTATCTATCTATCTATCTATCTATCTATTTATTTATTACAAACTTCATAAACGCTTGATTTCTTCGATTTGACTGAAATTTGGGACTATTTCAAGTATTCGTAATTCGCCCCTTTTTCTGCAGAATTTTGTTTACGGTTTTTCTGTCTGTTTTTTTGTGCTTCTGGCTAATTCACCTCTTCTACAAAGCCTTTTCGTTGAAATTTACGGGCGCAGACACGTTACATAAACCGAAAATTATGGTTATAAATGGCCTATAGCTGCCGCCTACAACTGCCGTACTTTTCCTCAACTTCGTCTCGGATCTTCATCTTTGCGGATGCTTGGATATGAATACAATGAATGAATCAATGAATACAGTTTTAAAGAACTCCTAGTAAACTATTTATTTTTGACAACATGCCTTCGGAGTCCGATGACTCACATTCTACAATAATCGATACTTCAGTATCGATTATTGTAGAATAATCGATAATATCGATAAATCTTTAATAATCGATACGTGTTTGGCTTCTGTGCAGTGTGTGGCAAATCGGCGGGTGATCTTCATGCATCACATATTCAATGCTTCAACTGCGAAGATCTCTACCACTTTAATTGCATAGGATTAACAAATTTTAAACCTAATGCATCGACAAAACAATATTACTTGATTTACCTGGCCACCAAGTTTTTTATCACCGCTTTAAGCAGGAATGCTTCTTACCACTTCGCCGAATGTCACCTAGAAAGCTATCTAATTGCTCGGAAAGCGCTCCTACTACTTACGATCTTTCGGATGAGCTTGCTCAAAACGGGTTGGCAATTGCCCAATTGAAATCTAACTATCAGAAGGAGGAACTATCATTCCCTGTATCATAGAAAAGCTGGAAACATTGTCGTCTACTATCAAATCAATGCTTCCGAACCCAATACCTCAGAACTTCAATGCGTCAGCGGTCAAAAAAGTGGATTCCTGCTTCTCAGGTCCCTGTTTATTATGCGGTCAAGGAAGTTTTGAGCGAAAAAGAATTGAAATCGCAGATTATTTTGTCGAATTTTTTGGAAACTCACAGGGAGTCTGTAAACGACCTACTTTCCAGCCTTAAAAGTTTTTTTAGTGATTTAGAGCTGGAGGACCAGCGGAAGTACGTAATGTCTGCCGAACGGTTGGGAAAAGTAGGTGAATCTGAAAAATCAAAAAGAAACCGTTTAGTAAAAACAACAATGCCACTAATTTTTCGGGACAGGAATCTATTTATGCTCGGAATCTTCTAAATCATTACAGCACTTTGTTCCAAGATTCCGATTCGGCATTAAGATCCCGTTGACTTTTTATGCGGGCTTCCATGCCCTTAAACGAAAGAAAGGAGCTAAGAACCTACCGAGAGATACGCAAAGAAGCATTCTAAAATAACCTCCGAGCTAAAGAAAAAAGGTATTTTCAATATAAGCTACTCTGTCAAAAGAGACCAAAAAGGTGATTACTATACTACGGTAAATTCGAGCACAATTTAAACGACAATAAATGGGTCCAAGTTGAAAAAATGTTTAGGCACCTTGCACTGCAACTCGGTTTATACACGAAGTATGAAATATACATAAGCGCCACCATAATGGATAATTACCCTATCTCCTATTTACCTTTCGTAGTATGCAGATCAACCGATCGAAAGCGCGCGAAATTTTGATCAAACCGAGTTCCAACTGATCAAATGCATGTATAAACCGAGTTCCAGTGCAAGGTGCCTATAATAACCAATATTAACTAACTACTAACTATAACGTTTAAAAATGACAGCAAACATGAACATTGTGATTCGTTATCATACGATCCTAATTTGAAAATATTATTTCGATCCTAATCTATAATTTAAAATCTTAGCGAGAGGGAACTCAAATTACTTAATATCAAAAGTAAACGATAATTTTTATTTTTTAAAATCTGTCTATGGAAACGTCCGTATAGCATATTCAACTCTTCTTACCGAAATTCTCTCAATTTCGGTTTATCTCAAAAACATTATGACATATTGCTTTTCACTGAAACATGGCTGAAAGATGAAATATCCAATTCTCTGCTTAATGTTAACAATTTTTATAACATTTTTAGACACGATAGAACTGATAAGATTGGAGGAGGTGTTGCCATATATGTGAAACGAGGTATTAAAGCTCGAGAGTTTAAAGTGCCTCAACGTTTTAAATCTCTTGAAATTAAAGTGGTCGACATAATTGGCAAGCAGCCTTCTAGAATTGCGCGTTTTTATCGTCCTCCTAACGCGGCAAAACTGAACTGACATTGAACTTTTTTGCTAAAAAACTTTTTACTAAAAATCCCGTGATAATATGCGGGGATTTTAAAATTCGCGAAAAGTTTTGGGATGACACTGTTTATGAAAGTCAAGTTTCTAAATCTTTAGGCATATCTTTAATGGAACCATCATTTAATCAATTAGTAAATAAGCCTTCTCGTGGGCCCAATTTTTTAGACCTCATTTTTTGTAACTTCGACACTCAGGTGTCAAACATTTTAATCACGGAGCCACTGTTTGATAGCGACCATGACAGTATTGAATTCCTATATAATAGCCCTAAAGTCAATAAATTTATATCATCTCAAAAAATTTCGTGATTTCAAGCACGCTGATCGAGAGGCTATGATTAAATATCTAAATAATATTAATTTCATTGGTATTTTTCAAAGTAGCGCAGAAGCTGAAAATCATGGAAATATTATTAAATCCGAAATTAATAATGCTATTGAAATGTTTGTTCCATTAAAACACAAATCAATAATAAGAAACATTTATCCTAGGTATATCTTAAATATACTTCTTAAAAAAGCGAATAGGGAAACAACGCATGCATCCTGTAATAAGTAATAAGAGCGGATTATAATAAACTAAATAAAAAATTTAAAACCGAAGTTAAAAAATTTGTAGAAAAACAAGAAAATAAAATACTGTTAAGTAATGACAAACCCAGTTTGTATAAGTTTATCAAAAATCAAAAAATAATAGAAATTCAGATTCCAGCATTCCGCCGTTTAAAGATTTAAATGGCGAACTAATAAGCGAACCTAATTCCCAGTGCTCAGTTTTAAACTCAATTTTTTCTAAGAATTTTACAAAAGATAACAAAACGTATTCCATTTTGCCTAAAAAAGTAGGGCCTGGTGTTTCTCTAAAGTCAATTAAATTTACACTTGAATTAGTATTTAAATGCCTTAAAAAACAAAAAGGTAAAACTAGTAGAACTCCCGATAATTTGCCACCAGTTCTTTTTAAAAATCTAAAATTATGGAAGCTATCATTTATGACCAAATGTTTAATTATCTTAAATTAAAAAACCTCATATCTAAAGATCTACAAGGATTTTTACGCCGCCGCTCAACATGCTTCTTGCTACTTGAATCTTTTAATGAATGGACTAAAGCCATTGATAATAATTTAATAATAGATACAGTTTTTATTGATTTTAGTAAGGCTTTTGACACGGTTTGTCATAATAAGCTAATATCTAAATTAGAATTTTATGGAATAAGTGGTGATTTACTAAAATGTATTTCTGCTTTTTTACACATTTGTAAACAACGAGTAGTATTAGGTAATGCATGTTCCAACTATTCAACTGTCATATCAGGGGTGCCCTAAGGTTCAGTCCTTGGGCCTCTGCTGTTCCTTTTATTTATAAATGACTTACCAGGATGAAGTAAATGGTGTCTCTAGCAAACTTTTTGCGGATGATGTAAGGTTATATAAAGTCCAATCAAAAGATATTAGTAACAATGTACTCCGAATCAATATAAATAATGTAATGGCTTGGGAACATAAATGGCAACTTAAGATAGCAGAGAAAAAATGTAATATTATTTAGATGAGTCATAATAACCTCAAAAAACCATTTTTTTAAACGGTCTGAAAGTTTCTACCAGCAACGAAGCAAGGGATTTGGGTGTTTTAGTGAGCTCCTGTCTAAAATCTTCTGAACACTGCAAACTTACTGCTAAAAAAGCTTTAAATATTGTAAATGTCTTATTTAGATGGTTCCAAACAAACAATCTTAACGCTTTAATAGCATCGTACAAAAGTTATATGCGTCCTGTTTTGGAATATTGTTTTCAGGTTTGGTCCCCTTACTTATACAAAGATATTAATATCATTGAGCATGTTCAAAGGTATTTTACAAGACGCTAATATTAAAGATGCAAGTTAGCACCCAATGAAAGTTATCCTAAGCGGTTATCTAGACTAAAACTTGAGCCTCTAGAGATTCGCCACATAAAATTTGATCTAACCATGTGTTACAAAATAATTAACAACTTAAGCGATTTAAAATTTAACGATTTTTATACTTGGAGAAATTTTCTTAGTAAAAACGACCCTTTGCTTAAATTAAACTTGCCCAAAGTCTCTAAAGATATATCATTGTTTTCTTTTTCTACAAAATGCAAAATATTGGAACTTTTTATCTAAAGACGTAGTTGAATCTAAAACACTAAACAGTTTCAAAAATAAATTAGAAACTGTCGATTTTTGTACCTTTACTAAATTTAATAGACACATGTGAGCAGCCTTCGGGCTCTTTGTGTTTTCTCCCTTTATTTACTTATAGTTAAATATGTTGCATTTCGCGCACAGTACTGTACATCATTTTTAATTTTTTTTGTTCATTTATTTGTGTGTATTTTTTTCACTTAATATCATAGTATATGCGCTATACCTTTCTTGTCATATCTTTTATATTGTATTTTTAAAAAAATGTAAATAAAGAAATTCAATTTAATTCAATTCAATAGAAAATTACTTTGCAGACATGAGGGGACCAATTAAAATTGTGCGGTTATGACGTTTTTTTTATATAAATAAAAACGCAGAATTTTTTTAATTCCCCCATTTTATAAAATATACAGAAATTAACCAAATTTAGCCCTTTAAAATATGCATTTGAGTTTCAAATTGAGTAATTTGATAAATAATTATTAAAATGCGGGGGTTGATCTTTACTGTTAAACAGCTTTCGTCAAAAATTTTAAATGGTTTTGTTGTTAAGTAGTCCACTCAATATTGCAATTATCGATAGGTCAGCTAGATTTTATTTGCCTATGAAAAATAAACGACGGTTAAATCAACGTACACAAAGGTCTCGAAAGGAATTGAAAATAATATGTATAAGACCGGAAAAAATGAGGAAGAAAAAAAATATCCACAAGCACCTGTGTTTTTAGAAAAAATTGTCTTCTGTTTATGTTATTTTCGTGTATTATGACCGTGTTTTTCTTCGTTAATTAACGTCACATGCAAATTATTTTTAAATCTTCTCGAGACCTTTGTGTACATTAAATTAACCGTCGTGACTCTCCATAACAAAGAGTGTTTATGTCCTAATGTTAAGATTACTTGTTAGCTCTGGGCATTAAAACGCCGAGGAAAAACATTCCAACTAAAGGTCCCGCGAGTGATCCCATCATTTTAATGGCAGCTTGAATGATTCCACCCATAGGTCCCGCAGCGAAAGCGAGACCCACGGCGCAGACACCATAAGTTATGACCAAGCATCGATTGACCTTAATTAAAAGGAAGAATTATTATTTTATGAAATGAAACAAAAAAGTAATCAAAGTAAATCAGTTTTATTAAGAAAACTAATTTCTAAAATCTGTCCTACTTAGGGCTGGTTAATACTTATGACAAAACGTCCTTTAGACAAAGTCCAAAGGACTTTTGTCCTTTAGACTTTGCCCAAAGGAAAAAGTAAAAAGGGAAAAGTCCAAAGGGAAAAGTCCAAAGGGAAAAATCCAAAGGAAAAAGTCCAAAGGACCAAATCCAAAGGACAACGTATTCATACTTTTGTCCTTTGGACTTTTTCCTTTGGATTTTGTCCTTTGGACTTTGTCCAAAGGACAAATTCTAAGTAGCGTTCATACTTCGTCCAAAGGCAAAAGTCCAAAGGACATTTTGGCGTTTATAAAATTGTCCTTTGGACTTTGTCCAAAGGACGTTTTGTCATAAGTATGAACCAGCCCTTAATCTTACTGTGTTTAATAAAAATTTGAAAAAAATGATTTGCCTTTCATTTTAAACATTTTAACAGTTTTAAGGTGTATTGTGGTAATATTTAAAACTATTGCGTTGCAACATAATTATAAGCTTATAAGCATTTAAATACTCTACATACATAGAGCGGCAAAAAAATGGGCGATTTCACTTTGGGCGGATGCTAAAATGGAAAAGATTTAAGCAGAAGGATGTGGATGTATGTAGACCATATATATAGTAATCAAAAGTTGATAATAAAAATGATAAGGGACAAATGTGTGGCACTCATGATTAACAAATGCTAGGCCATCCGAATGACAACCAGCGGACGGACAGGTGTCATCGTGACGGATGGATCTCATTGTGACGAATGGGTATTATCTATCTTTGATGAAATTAAATTTAAAATTTATATTTACAGTAATTTTTGGCAATCACTCTTTTTAATTATTTTAACTATTTTTAACAGTTTAACTTAACTTTTGTGTACTTATGTGTTAAAACACGATATTATAAATGTCAAAAAATGGTAATTTCGCCATTTTTCAACAGGGTAAAATTTGCTTTGTATCGCAAGTGGTTTACCACTGAACGTTGTGCAGTTAAAGTTTTCAGAGATATTTTAAATCTGGAGACAGGCACAATGGTCGAAACTTTCCTATTTGAACGGAAGTTGTTTAATGATCGTAAGATTTCCACAGCATCATGAGGCTATAGAATCACTTTCAGTCACTTCACGTTTCAAAAAAAAGATCTTCAATGAAGGTAAAGATCTCCTATTTTTAGGCCCTCCCACTTTCATTCCCAAAACGCAAAACATAGTGGCAAATCACTATTTATACCCCCCCCCCCCCAACTGAGGGTGTTTAAAATTCTAACGTGGACCTCGTATGAGCAAAAATATATAACATAATAATAAAACAGGAACAGGAACACAAACCTTTCAGAAACAAGGCCACCCGCGCAGCCCGGGAGTTCTTTTTTTTTTTTTTGGTATGAGTGCTTATTCGTTCGTGCTTATAGAGCACGTACACGTATTTTTCCACAGTACTACTGCGAACTTTTGAAACTAAACATTATAAAATGTTTAATATATAAAACAATAAATTGAATTGAAATAAGTACCCAAGCCCCTCCAGAGTCGGTGAGGTCACGAAAAAATGGCGCCGTTTTAAGAAAATCTTCCCAGGTTACGGCCGCCATTGAGTTAATACAGCTGGATATCGTACTTAAAGTTCCGCTGAACATACAAGCTAGAAATAGTCCCGGAAGTCCTAAAAAGCATTCATTGTAAAACGGAACAGAAAAACAATATTGCCTGTAAATAATAATTTAGAAGGTGGTTGAAGACGAGGGAATTCGGAGCCGAAACAGGAGAACTTGAAGTTGAAAGTGTGAACTCCCTATCTATCCCTAAGTTCAAGCCCAAACCCAATCCCAAACCTTTTTTTTACTTTCGGCTCCAAGTTTTCATTTTGGCGGCTCCAATTTCCCATAATTTTCCGACGGCTTCAAAAATATCGTACTATCAATAAATATTGATGGTTTCGAAATTTGACATAGCGGTTGTGATAAATTCTACGTTTTTCTGAAATTCGTTTTTCCGTTTCATTATCTGCAGATTTTTTTGTTCAGAAAGCTTTTAAAACTCTCTATATAGAAAGCATAAAGTTTTTTTAATTAAAAAACTATTTGGATTACGAACTATTTAAAATTTGACCTTTTTTAGAAAACAAAACGCCACTAATGGTGTGAAAACAAAAATAATTTCAGTACAAAAATTTATGAAAATATTAAAAGGATTTAAAAAAATTAAAGCTTTACAGAGCCTGAATCCAGTTTAAAAAGTTCCTTTTTTATTCTTTAATTTTAAATTGTAGATTAAATCTTATATTATAACTTAGCAGTATAGATTTAATTTGATTTATCCAAAATGTCCGTAATTTTTAAAACGTAAAAAAATCCTAAGTGTAGAATTTAGGGCCTATAAATTAAAACATGAAAAAACATTTTTTTATATTAAACAATTATATACCTTTCAAATTAGACAATGTTTTGGTTACGAAATATATAACTAACTGGTCCTGAGTTCGGATAGTTTTGGCAAATAAAGGATCACAGTTCCAAAAATAGGCCGTCATTACCAAGCCAATAAAAGAGCAAGCGGACAAAAGTACAATATACCTAAATACAAGTTTAAAAATATTACAAAAAAATTTTATTTTTGTTTTAATGTGTTTTTTTTATAGAAAAAGGTCATTTTAATATCTTCCTTTTTCTTCTTTCTGGTTTTTTAAGCTTCTACAAATCTGTCACTTCCTTTCACCGTTAATTTCCCTCTTTTGTGCGTTTTTGAGCCCGAAATTGGGACTTGGAGCCGCCTGACGAGCCGGGGGTGGCAACAGGTGGTCCCTTTCCTTCTCTCCTTCGCCCCCTTCTCTTCCCCCTCTTTTACAGCTTTTTCTTTCCTTCATGTGCTTTAGGCTTCCGGGCTTTTCTTTTTCAGCGCTTAGTCGTATCCAGCTTTTAACTCATGGCGCTTACCTGGGAAGTTTTCTCAAAACAGCGCCTTTTTTCGTGACCTCACCGACTCTGAGGGCTTTTTTCATTCTTTTTCTTTTTAAACTTTTTTTTTCTTTGAAAGTCCGCGTAGTATCAGCGATGCGTGTACTTTTAAGCACGATAAGCACTCATACGGTCCACTTTCATTTTAAGCGCCCTCAGTGGGGGGGGGGTTAAAAGGTTTGCCACTTTTTGCTTTGAATGAAGGAGCTAAAAGAGAGTCTTTACCTTCTAAGTCTTTTTTTGAACGTGAAGGACTAAAGTTCTTAGCCTCATTCTTGAATCTTACGTCTAAACACTTCCGTTCAATCGAATTCGACCTTCCTTCTCCGTTGTCTCTCTAACTTACTCACACGTTCGTGTAACCACTTCGTACCTTTACCCTTTAAATCGTTACCTTTTACTTTATTCTTTTTAACACGTGTCACCTATACTTTAATGTATTCCCCCTAATTCCATTCGTCACAATGAGATCCATCCGTCACGATGACACCCCCTTGTCCATCCGCTGGTTGTCATTCGGATAGTTATATGTAACGTTCGTTAGGTTCGTTATTGCTCGCTCCGATAACTTTAATACAACCGCTATAGTGTAAAGCAAAAGATTTTTTTAATTTTTAGCTGTGTTTTATAGCTATATGTGTAAAATTATTTGTGTTATCTTCGTTTTTTTATGTAAACCTAAGGCGAAATATATAAAGCATTGAAAATTTTTAAAATTTAACTAAAAATATCGCGATTTTCTATACTTAAGAAAACTGTCCGGAGAGACCATAATTTGAATAGGACTTATGTGAAATTTCCCAATTTATAATATAGTTTCAATTCATAATATTGTAAACTAAACTTTTATATCTCCTTGAATTTCATGAATTCCGAAATCTAAACGTTAACCCTTTATTTTATTTTCGATTGTATTTAGCTTTAATGGAAATACATAAAAGAAAGCTGTAGAAATTGGATCTTTGTTTTGTGTTTACTCACTTTGCTATAATCCATTTCAGTTTTAATTTTCATTATATCATGTCATTTTTTTTTTATAAAATGGATAAGGGATAAAATTTTAAAGCGGCGGGGACGAGGATATTTCCAACCGCCAAGACCCAAACACAGCTTTAGCAGGGATAACGGGGCCTCGGCCCCGCTCTCGCACTTTTTTTCCACCCCGGCCCCACCCAGCGCAACTCTCCACGGCCCCAGGCGGAACTCACCAACATGCCGCATGAAAAACCAAAAAAAAAACAAAAACCGAAAAACGAAAACGAAATTTAAAGAAAAACAAAAACAAGAGCAAAAAAACAAAAGGCACAAAAAAAGAGAATAAAAACAAACATAACACAATCAAAAAAACCAAACACACCACCACCCAAAGCCAAAAAAAAACCCAAAACACAAAAACAAAGATCAAACCGAGGACCCACATCGAAAAAAAAAGGGAGGAGGAACTCATATTAAAACAATTAAATTAGTTTTTTATATAAATTTGGTATATGTATTAGTGATATTCCTACCCTCTAATATCATGCTCCGGAGCTCCGGCCATTTAGAGCGGAGGGAACTCCGGAGCTCCGCTCCTTAATTTAGCGATTTGATGCTTATTTAAGCTTAAAATACGCTTTAAACTACTCCATTTGTATTTGTAGGAGTATTTTTATTGATTTAAATATAAGTTTTACAAACAAATTTTGACAAAACAATCTATGAAACCACTCTTTAATTATTCATGAAATTAGTATCAAAATAGGGCAAAACTCCGGAGCTCGGAGCTCCGGGGAACATCACTAATATGTATCACATTCAAAAATTTTAAGAAGCGCTTTAAAATTTGCATTCTTAGGGGTCCTTCCTTACCACGGTTTGCCCTGGCTCATTTGACAGCTAAATTGCCGGGACTGGGGCTGGAACTCACCAACGGTTGCCGTCCGGATTTTTGAAAACCTAAAAAATAAAATTTGATAAATCTTGAATAAATCAAAAACGAAAGTATTTTGTTAAATAAAAATATGAAAACTAGTAGAGCGAAAAAAGCTCTGTACAAATTGCATAAAAAATTAGATGTACTTTATGGTTTAATATGACAAGATTATCCTAACTCTACCGTATTTCGGTGCAAAAATAACCAAAAACCAGAGACCAAATTTTTGTATTCAGCACAAATGTGCTAAACACGTAACCGAAATCCACTCGGTTTGTAAAATACATTAAAAAATTAGTTAAAACTTATTTAGTAGTCATTTCAAGGGTAAAAATTTTAATTTTGCGCTTTGAAACGCGATCAAAGTACTAGTGAAGTTTGGTGTTTGGTTATTTTTGCACCAAAATACTGTAGAGTTAAGATGCTCTTGTCATTTTAAACAATCAAATACATCTAATTTTTTGTGCAACTTATATAAAGCTTTTTTCGCTCTATAAGTTTTTGTATTTTCATTTAACAAAATACATTCGTTTTTGATTTATTCGAGATTTATTGAATTTTATTTTTTAGGTTTTTCAAAATCCGGACGGCAAATGTTGGTGAGTTCCAGCCTGGGGCCGTGGTAGATAATTGCGCTTACCGGGATGGGGCGGGGTGGAAAAAAATGCCCAGGCAAGCCGGGGCCGAGGCCCCGGTCAATCCCTAGCTAAAACACCAGCAATAGTGTTAATACAGAGTCTTAGGCGGTCATGGAAATATCCATAGCGGTCCCACGCCGGCTTTAAAAATAATTTAATCCCTTATCCATTTTATAAACAAAAAAATGACATGATATACATGAAAACTTAAAACTGAAATGGATTATAGCAAAGTGAGTAAACACAAAACAAAGATCCAATTTCTACAGCTTTCTTTTATGTATTTCCATTAAAGCTAAATACAATCGAAAATAAAATAAACGGTTAACGTTTAGATTTCGGAATTTATGAAATTCTAGGAGATATAAAAGTTTAGTTTACTATATTATGAATTGGGAAATTTCACATAAGTCCTATTCAAATTATGGTCTCTCCGGACAGTTTTCTTAAGTATAGAAAAACGCGATATTTTTAGTTAAATTTTAAAAAAATTTTCAATGCTTTATATATTTCGCCTTAGGTTTACATAAAAAAACGAAGATAACACAAATAATTTTACACATATAGCTATAAAACACAGCTAAAAATTAAAAAAATCTTTTGCTTTACACTATAGCGGTTGTATTAAAGTTAATCTGCCAAAAATACAATAAACTTCACATTGATAATATCAATAAAGTGGTTGAAAAAATTGATATTAAAAATCATATTTTAACGAAATTTTTTAATCCCTTAAAAATATGAACTACACAGCATTTATTAGTGAATATACTTGTTATAAAGAGGACATGCTACTTTTTTTCACGTTAGTAAAAAACTTATCGAAATTTTACTCTTTATATGCTGCAATATACGATTTTTTTGTTAAAAAAATGGGGCTTACTGTTTTCAAAATTGCGGCAAGACGTGGATTTAATTTAATGTGCAATTTAATAAAAAGATGGAAGGTGTGTGAGGAATTTCAAAAGATAAAACTTCAAATAATTTATTTCTATTGAAATTTATGGTTTCTAGAAGACCATCATAGCTTTCGTGTTAATTTAATAAAGGCGTTGCGCTTATAGCTTGTTCATAAGATTCAAGCAAATGTCGTGTCGATGTGGCGCTGTCAGGATAGCACGCATCTCACTCCCACTCAAAGTTTTTGGGCCGAGAAACAGTAGGCATTTCACTTTACAGTAGGCATTTCAACTTATTTGATAAATTTTACGTTTTTATTAGTTTCAAAAAAATTTTAAAAAAAAAGTTTTTAAACTTTGTGTTTGGCCCCTCTATAGTCTCCTGGGGGTCACCTCAAAAAAATTTTAGGTCAAAAATTTTGGGGAAAAATGACTTACATTTAGTGTATAACTTGCGTTGGTGCTAGCCACACCCCAAGAGCATCGAGCGATTTTAAAATTAAGTGGTCCCCATATTAAAAATCGGTAAAAAAAAACGCAAAAACCGGCCGGATTT
Organism: Microlaimidae sp. YZB2_3; assembly: GCA_030248175.1. Classification (NCBI taxonomy): domain Eukaryota; kingdom Metazoa; phylum Nematoda; class Chromadorea; order Desmodorida; family Microlaimidae; species Microlaimidae sp. YZB2_3. Next base: position 21,021 of record JASAMX010034125.1, read on the forward strand.
AAACCGTCAATAAAGAAATTCACCGTTCCAACCGTGCTCAGATTATCTCGCAGTAAGAAAAATGTTTTAATTTTTTGAGGCCCAGGTTTTTTCACTGTATTTTGACCGTAGTAATGACGTCATTGATGATCATTATTTTCTTTTAGTTTCAAATGATAGCTAAAAGTCTATGCTGCACACTGATATAGGTATTGTTCTAATTCGTTCTACCGTTCTTGAGATATTAAGTTTTAAAGTGTACGTTTTTGCCAGTCTCAATCATTTTTGAACAGACTATAAAAACCAATAAAAATTAAATATTCATACTGAGAAGAGAAGGGTGCCAATTTAATGTCAAATAATATCTTAAACTTCACAAGCACCAGTAAATTTGATTTTTTTTCTAATTTTAACGAAAAAACTAATATCTCAAAACTGGTGTTCTTTTTCGCCCAAATTCGTGACATTTTTTCGCTAAGACTAACACAAAATTTTAAAACACGCACCCAAAATTAACCGTCTGAAAATTTAAAATTCCACTTAGGTCTTTTAAAGCAGTTGAGTGAAGCTTTTTAGTAAAGGCAATTGTAGAAAAACATAGGTGAACATAGGAGAGGAGGGGTTGGGGTCGGGTCAACCTCCTAGCCTCGAAATTCTAAACCTCTAGAAAAAATCTAGGGGACCCCCTACCCCCAAATTTCTTTTTGTTTTGACACCATTTCCCTCTATGGAATTTTGAATCGACCTCCTTCCCCCTTTCGAGCCAAATTTTCAGTATAAATCAAGGTCAAAATTTACTGTCACAAACATGTTTTTGTAGTAAAAAACGATACTTTTGTAATTTTTTTACATTTAAATAACCTATTTTGGTGTATAAAATTCTGTATTATTGCTAAAAAACTTATATTTAAAGTAAATTGGTTTGAAAAGCGGACTCCCCTGACACCCTTCCAGATTTCAAACTGATCTATCCCGGGTCGAGTATCCCCTCAAGAGCTAAGGTGGTATAGACCCCATGGACTCCCTTTTAGCTTTAAAAGGGTCATTTATCCAGGATAGGCATTCTATGTGATTCCCGGTCGATTCTGGCCTATGAAAAAAGGTATTGTTAAAAAATTTTGCAAATTTTGGGTACCGAACAAGAATAAAACACTCTTCATGTGACATAAACGATTCTAGGACACGAGGTTACTGGACACAAGGGTACTGGACACGAGAGTACTGAACACGAGGGTACTGGAGAGGAGGGTACCGGACACGAGGGTACTGACTGAGCTAAGAAAAAATACGTTTGCCACAAATATGTAAATTTTTTAAACTGAATGAGCCGAACTAAATTTTAATCGTTTGAACGTGAAGACAATTAAACGTTACATAAGTCGTTTCGTTTTTAATTATAAATAACATTTTTTTTGCTTAAATATAATGCAATTTAATAATCAAAAAACTACGTAAATTGTTTAAAAAACATCATACTAAAACATGAAATTTTTAAAGGTTATTTTAAACACAATTTATACCATGGGTTTTTAATAAAAACAATGATGTTTGAAGCTATCTTAGAATCTCTGGAGCTTCGAAACTCTGCGTTTGAAAGAACTAAAGAATTATTATTAAACAACCATGAGTGGAATGAGAACGCCAAGAATTTATTTAATTACTTTTTTTTTCTAAATCATATACTCGTACGAAATTACGAAGCGAGTTTCAGTTTTTTGCTGTCCTTTTTATATTTAAACTCCTTTCATCGACTCTTGATTGAAATAAATGAGTTTTTTTGATAAAATTTTTAAAAATAATAACTTTTGCAAAAATAGATTTTAGCAGGCGAAATCTAAAAAATAACTTCTTGCCTTTTTTAGTCCACTCTCGCTTTAGGAATTTACCTGAACACATGTTGATCATTTAAAACAAGGCAAACAAAATGTGCTTTTAAAACACAAAAACATATAATTGTTAGATTTTTCATGTATGATATTTTATACATTTAAATCTAATTATACAGTCGTGAGTTAAATAATCCAACAACGGATCTTTGGGAGTCTTCAAAACCCATTGCAAGGTAAACTTTATTTTTCTAAGCCTACACAAAACCCAAAAATGAAGCTAAACTTTATAATATTTCAATAATAGTGTGCTTTTTAAAAATACCGAATAATTTTATTGTTAAAAAAGGCACGCAATTGTTTTTCGGAAAATATTTTACTAAAATGCTTTATTTGCAATTATTTCTGCAGTTATTTTTTCCGAAGGCATTTTTAAGAATTTATTTTTTTTCAACACACCACGAAAAATAACCACAAAAATGTTTTGACAGCACAATCAAAGCATAACAGCAACCTTAATGCTTATTATCTTTCAAGTCGTCTCATAGATTCTTAATGCTTATTATCTTTCAAGTCGTGTCGATTTTTAAAGCCAGTTATTATATAAAAAAATTTACGAAAATGTAGACAAATTACAGGAAAATGTTTTAATGGTATGAAATTATTTTTGTTTTATGTCTTCTCAATAGTTTTATTTTTATAATCCTCTTTTATAAGTCAGTCAAACAAACTAAATGATATTTAAATATTGTAAACTATTTTTATGCAATAAGTTTATTCTGCTTTATGCGGGAAGGTTATGTTTTTTGCTCGTCAGTACCCTCGTGTCCCCCTTTGCATAATGAATCGATTTTTCTGCGAATTTGTGGTGAACGCAATTTTTTTAAGCCCAGTACTTTCGTGTCCAGTACCCTCGTGTCCCGTTCCCGACATAAACGTATCCATAGGTGGACAAGGTGCGGGGTTTGGGGGGGCACACCCCCAAAAATTATCGAAACTGCCCAACACTCTTTTGAAGATTTGCGGTTAGCCCGGACTCAGACACCCCTAAAAGTTGGAGGTCCTGGTCCCGGTAATAAAACGCTGAAAATTTGGTATTTGGAATACACCGTACACTCCCTAAAAATTTTTTGGGACACCCACCCATAGATGAACACGGTTACTGAAGCTAGGGGGGTCTTTACCCCGAGTAAATGATATTTCAAAATCTAGGAAAGGGGTGCTAGGGTGGTCGGACCCCCTGGTTTTCTAGGGGGTTGAACCGGGATGGAAAATTTTGAAACCTAGAGGGGTGTGAGGTGGGGTCCAACGTCCGAAACAATTACTTTTAAACCATTAAAGGTTTAATAATTGTTTTTTAAAGATAATACACATTTTATTGAATAAAAATAAAAAGCGATATTCTGGTTTAAAAAAGATGTGGAAACATGAATTTGTGTTAAAAATTCACGTTCAATTCAGTTTTTTAGAAGAAAATTTACTATAAAAAAGTATAAAAATTTTTGGAGGAAGGGGGGCCAAATTTTAAATTCTAGAAATGGGTGAGGGGTAAAAATTCAAAAATTGGGGGAGCGAATCTCCCCCCTGGATTTTTTTCTAGGGGGGGAGGCCAAAATTGCGAGTCTAGGGGGGAGGTGGACACCACCCTACCTACCCCCCTTGTTCATCTATGCACCCATCCCAAATTTTGGTGGTCGCCAAAAATTAGGTAGGCTACCCATCAAACGAGTAATTATTTTACCGCCAAACAAGTAATTATTCTGTAATCTTTTATAAAAAGGGAGATCCAGTTCTGAAAACTTTGATGGCTTTTTGGCGGATACTGTTAAAATCCGGTAGGCTACCTACTTATTAAGTTAACTAATAATTTTCAATGTCTCTACTTACAATTTCTATCCTAATGTTTTTCTACTATTTTGAGAATGCTGCCAAAGAAAATTTAAAACCTTTATTATATATTGCTCCTTTAATTAATGACAACTACATTACATTAACAAAACAAAACTGATTTAAATCAAAAGTCAACGTACAATTATGTATAACTTTATTTAAAACAAGCTGTTAAAATTTAAACAATTACGTGATCTACATTAACAAAAACCTAACATTCGAGGAGAACGTACCTACACATGTTAATGTTTGTTTGAACAAAAAATGCCAGCAAAATACTAATAAAGTTTAGTGATCACTTTAATTAATGCCATTGGTGTATTAAAAAAATATTACCTGACATCAAAAATATTATCGAATATTTTTTTTAATAGTCAATTCATAAAATCATGAATATATAACAAAAGAGAATGTCCGACCGTACAGTAAATTTTTGACCGACATTTAGCTAGAAAGTAGCACATGCGCAAGTTTGTGCCACTTTTCTAGCAACAATTTGCCATTTTCTGCTAGTTTTTTCGCACTGAGATTTTTAACAAAATGTTAGGTTTCTTACAGTGGGGACTGCGTTTTTTTTTGCATTCAATACTGATTTATTTGCACTGCGATTATTTTTGCACTACGAGCCGAGCTGCACAACAAAAAAATAAAAACAAAGCGAAGCAAAATTTTAGTGTTAAAATGAGTAAAAATAGTTTTTTTTTGACGTTAAGATGTTAGAACTTCTTGGATTCAATAAAGTAAGTAACTTTTCACTAAAATAAGTTTTAAAGTGTTTTAGTCTATTTAAACTCACTACCAGCAGACATTTGCATTGTCCCCCCATGGGGTTTTATTGGAAGGGGGTCACGGGGGGGCAATAAAACGGAGGGGGCAAGCAGAGGAGAATGAGACAAAAAGGGAAAAAAGGACAAAAAAAAGAGGGAAAAAAGGACAAAAAGGCGAAATTAAGTAAAAATAGGTCTAAAATGGCTTAAAAAGCATTGATCTAGTTTAAAATTGCAAAAATTTTGCGATGATGGCGTTATAATATGTAAAAAATTGCGACATAATTTTTGGGTACTTTTTCATTTTTGGGCGGAAGGGGGCAGTAAAACGAAGAGGCACAGCCACTAATATTCCGGGGGGACATTTCCAGACCATGCACAGGTCTGCTACCAGCGTCTGTATTTTTTTGTTGTGAATCCAGACTCGCAGTGCTAAAATAATCACAGAGTGAATAAAGCAGTAGTGAGTGCACAAGAAGTTGCAGTCCCTACTGCAAAAAATTAACACTTGCAAAAAATTAACACTGTGTTAAAAATCGCAGCGCAGGACAACTAGCAGAAAACGGCGAATTTTTGCTAGAGAAGTCGCACAAAGTTTGCAAGTGCGACTTTTCTAGCCAAAATTTAGGTCAAAAGTTTAGTGTACAGATCGGGGTTTGTCTTGCGTTATATATTCGTGAAAAAAGATTCTAAGCTGATAAATTTCTACAAAAAACATCTCTGGTCACCACATTTTTTGGAGGAGCTTTCAAGGGTTTTATGTTCTTAGGTGATTTGGCTATGATTGAAAATCTACTGCATTTTGCGAATAAATTTTCGAGAAAAATTAAGCTTGCTATTAAGATTTTCAAATATTATATCATGAAAAAAGCGTCATTTTATATATTTTACAGATTAAGGCAAGCAGGGGAAAAAGAAAAAAAAGAGAAAAAAAACAAGAAAAAAAGGACAAAAAAGCGAAATTTAAATAAAAATAGGCCTAAAATGGCTTCGGTCAGCATCTAATTATTGATTATGAGCTTTTAAGCTGGATTACAAGTTTTTTATCTAATCGAAGACAGAAGGTCGTTTTACCAAATGACTCTCCTGATGCTTTAAATGATTATGTTTATTCTAATTACGTAAATGTGTCTAGTGGAGTGCCTCAAGGAAGTGTTCTTGGGCCACTCCTTTTTCTTATTTATATCAATGATATGCCAAATTGTCTTGACTCCAAAACGTTTATAAAATTATTCGCCGACGATGCGAAAATGTATAGTATTATTGAAGATGCTCACAGTTCACCAAACTTTCAAATAAATTTAGATAACTTTTGCAAATGGACCAATAAGTGGCAGTTAAGCATTGCCATAAATAAATTTAATGTACTTCACTTGGGTAATAATAATTTAAAATACAGATATCTATTAAATAAAAAATATATTGAGAACACAAATAGCATCCGTGATTTAGGCATTATAATATGTTCAGATCGAAAATTTTCTGAGCACTGCTCTAATATCGCTGCCAAAGCACAAAAAAAATTGTTGTGTTATTTCGATCTTTTCAAACCACAAATATGTCTCATTTGCTTAAAGCCTACATTAGTTTTGTGCGTCCATTATTCGAATTTGAGACTTATGTTTGGAACCCTCATTATTTAATGGATATAGAACGGTTAGAAAAAGTTCAAAAAACGTTCACCAGATTATATTCTAGATGTTCATTTTCAAAAGTGTCTTACAAAACACGCCTTACATACCTTAACTTAAAAAAGCTTGAATCTCGAAATAAACAAAATGATGTTATTATGTGTTACAAATTGCTTAATAATATGATAGATCTACCTGTTGATAAATTTTACGCGTACACGTAATAATGGGTTTAAATTAAAAGAAAAATTCTGTAGACGTGACACTTCTAAATATTTTTTTTAATAATCGTGCTGCCAAATTATGGAATTCACTTTCAAAAGACATAGTTTCATCACAGTCTCTTAAGATTTTTCGTCGTAAAGTATCCAGTTTTATAAATTAAATAATTTTTGAATAGTTCTTGCCATGCTAATTTTAATACTCAGTCCAGTCATAATTGTTCTAATGCTATTATTGTCGTGTATGATTGTGGTTGTTTTGTTTGTTTTTTTATCACTTACTGATGTATAAATAAATTGTAATGATGTAACATTTTTTGTATAATTTTTGTTGTAATGTAAGTATGTTACATAACAGTAACCTTTGCAACAATAAAATTTACTTACTTAATTTACTTACTTAAAATAATGGATTGAAATAGGCTGAAAACTGCAAAAAATTTGCGATGATGGCGTCAAATTTTTTGGCTACTTTTATATTTTTGGGTAAGGGGGCAATAAAAGGGGGGAGGCACAGCCACTAATATTCCGGGAGGGGCATTTCCAGAACTTTTTAATAATTTTTCATTTTCGAGCGGGCGCGGAAGGGGCTATTAAAATCGGGGAATAGCTACAATTATTTTTACTGTTTGTATGCTACATTTTACATAAAAAATAAGCTAATTTGAGCTTAAAAATACATAATAACAACAAAAATAAAAGTAAATAGGGGCTTTGAAATTTCATATTTTTTTGAAAAAAAAACTTGAATGTTTTACACACTCAGGCAGCTAGCTATGTTAATCGAAAGTGCCTCGAATTTTTGTTGTGCTTTTTTTTCTTTTTTCTTTGTCCTTTTCCCGATTGTTGAACATTAATTTTGCCTATTTATGCACGGTCGTATTAAAGTCTGTTCAAAAATGATGCGGGTGGACTGAAAAAAAAATTTAGTAAGCATTTTTCGTTAACGGAATGTTCGATTCATACAAAAAATTCTATTAAGAGAGCTTAATATAAGCTATAAATTTGATATATTTATCGTTCGCGAGATCTGCTCACCTGAAAACTTTTTGTCCAGTTTTTAATTTTAAGCAGGCTTAAAGATTTTGCGATAGCAGGGAGAACAAAAAGTAATTTGGTCAATTATACTTTCACTGCTTATCAAGTGCATTTTTGGTGTGGTATCCAATGCTTGCTCAAAAACGTCAATTAAAGAACTTTCCATTCTTCCTCCCCATGAAAACGGCCATAAAGGGTAAAACTCTCTTTGGATATCGGAATCATCAAAAAACCAAGAAAACACAACTGGGAAAGTAGTACCACTTAGTTAACACCAATTACACAATAATATCATGTTTTAAACGCACAGACACAATAACGGCAGGCACGCCTTGTAGACTCGCAAATACATGAAAAACCACTATTACTCAATTCATAATATTAATATATAAAATTTATCCAGACAAGACAATGCAATTATTAATTGTATTGTCTTGTCTGAATACCTTTTTAAAACCAAAATTCAGTAAGTTCTGAGCTATACTTTTCTTCAATTCTTGCAGCAATTTTTTACCAAATAGCCTGCCTGGCCGACCGTATCCATCAAAAATGTTTATCATCACATTCACAAAATGCAATTAAGTGCTAATTCCATTCCAACTTCCAGTTCATTTGTTTTGTTTGCAGTAGATTGGCTTATGTAAAGCGATTTAACGATTATCGTCATTGCAAATACAAAAGTTATCTTCCTTTACCACCATTTGCAGATATTCCAAAAAACAAAAACAAAACAAATCCAGTCAGCATTGGCTTTGTGTTCATTTTGTAATCCAGAATCCAATCAGCCAATTATTAAATAGAATTTGAAATAGCAAACATTAGCACCTCTAAATTTCCGATCTGTCCGATATTATGTCTGTTTCCAATATACCCGCCTGTGTTAAATACAGCTTTGAATTCCAAATATATAATTAATTAACGGTCAGTCTCAAATACGCTTTTGAGATATGCCTCGTGCAGCCGAGCGACAAACATCGGATCATTCTAAACAAAATATTTATCTTTTTCCATTAGCCTTTTTATCAATGGTATTGTGTTCGCGTTGTTGCATGCAACACTTCAGCTGCACTGCTCGGGAAACGAATTATATTATTTCACCCTAAAAACCTCAAAACTCCGCCGACAACGACACCATTTATAGGTAAGAAAGGGATGTAACTAACACCTTCCGTTGTGATGATGTTTCAAAAATATGACACCGTATAAATAACAGTTCTAATGTAAAGCTGTCGAGCGACGGTGCAACGCAGCACGTCAGTCAATGAGGTACAGAGGCTGAAAATTGCAGGTTCGAGTCTTGTATTCGTTTTTCAGCCAAAAAATTAAAAAAAAGTATATTGTTTCGCATTCTTTCCTTCAAAACCTCGATTTATTCGGCCTCATATTTCTGGACGTCAAAGCGAGGAGAGAGTGGAATCATAGATAAAAATGATCTTGGGTAAGAGGGGGGAGTGTTTACCCTGAGTAAATGACATTTGAATTTCTCTCTTGGGGGGGAATTTCGAGGCTAGCGGGAGGGGGGGGTGTAAGTTTCAGGTAATGCAACAACAACAACAGAAAAGAAAATTTTAAGTACTATAGCATTTTTATACTAAATTTTCTTGAAAAACGTGAATAAAAGTATGTTTCATTTTACAAAATAAATCAGATCCCATTCTCTTCAAAGCTAAGAAAGTCGGTCATAAATTGAAGAGAAGTATAGCTCAGAACTTACTGAATTTTGGTTTTAAAAAGGTATTCAGACAAGACAATACAATTAATAATTGCATTGTCTTGTCTCAATAAAGTTTATATATTAATATTATGAATTGAGTAATAGTGGTTCCATTGTATTTGCGAGTCTACAAGGCGTGCCTGCCGTTATTGTGTCTGTGCGTTTAAAACATGATAATATTGTGTAATTGGTGTTAACTAAGTGGTACTACTTGTTTTCTTGTTTTCCCAGCTTTGTTTTCTTGGTTTTTTGTGATGGACTCCAATCCAAAGAGAGTTTTACCCTTTATGGCCGTTTTCATGGGGAGGAAGAATGAAAA
>JASAMX010034128.1:0-22496 GCA_030248175.1 Microlaimidae sp. YZB2_3
GGTGTTGTTTAATAGATAAAGCCTGACAGGGGCCAGTTTCTCAATACTCAGACGTGTGAATTCAGACAAAATTCGGTTTTTTAGATTGGTCATAACTTTGCATACAATAAGTTACAAACCAAAACTTAAACTGTGGGTAGATAAGGAGCTGACCGTACTATATTGCAAAATTTAGTTTTATTAGATTTTTTTAGTAAAAGACTGCACTGCATTTAAAATTTCGCCTGCAGTTGACGTTCGACTGCAACGACTGCACTGTAGTTGGCACTTTACCATGACGTTTTATGCTTGTCATGTCTTTATTCTAAGATATAAAGATAAGGATTCAAGTTCAAGTTTCAGAATAAAGATTCCATGTGGGCCAAAACCCTTGCCACAGACAGCCTTTTTTCATGGTCTAAAACCCCCAGCCCCCACCTAAGCTGAACCACCTTTCCTGAACTATTTGGGCCATTCTGCCTAAACTTCTAGGTTAAAGCGAAAAACCCAAAATTAGATTCAATACTTCACATAAGCTTTAACGGAAAGCCAAATTTTCAACTAATAGAAGAAGAGAACCAAGTACTGTAAACTGGGAGTCAATCGGTTAAGTGTCAATTACTGCAACAAAAAATTTGAATATTTATTTACTATTTAAAAACTACGAATAATTATGAAATTATTTTATTTTCTAGCAGCATTTTTTGTCAGCATCAAACTTATCTGCTTTCTCAATAAAGTAAGCAATTTTCTGCTCTGAAGGTTCATCAGAAACAGGCGTTGAAATGTGGCTATTAAAAACTTTCTCCTGTACAAGTGAGCAATGTTGAGCAAATGACTTAGCTTCATGAAAGATTGTTTCACAATCTTCTCGATACAATGTTTCAAATTCTTCAAATGACCTCTGAGTCTTTGCAAATGAGAAAAACTTTGATAATGTAGCAAGTCAATAAATCCAGTGTTTCGATTTACTGTAAATATTCTGGTACCTACTGGTGACCAACTGACGTAATATGCACCGTCTCTTTTCAAAGCAGCAATCTCGAGACACACATAAAATTATAGCTTTATTAACTATAATATTATTGCTAGCAGAACACCAATCACACAAAATGAGTCCTAAATCAAACCAAAGGTGTATAGATACACCTTTAATCTAAATGAAGTATGATTGAAATAATTTAAGGTAATGTTTAAAAATAAAAATAATTAGCCTAACACATATAACTTCCTCTGCGATATTTAAGACATTATAAAACTTTTATAAAATCGAAATCGAATAGTAAATCAAAACACTGGATTTATTGACTTGTTAACAGCTACATTATGAAAGATTAGCTCATTTGCAAAGACTCAAAGGTCATTTGAAGAATTTGAAACATTTTATTGAAAAGATTGTGAAACAATCTATCATGAAGCTAATCATTTGCTCAACATTGCTCATTTGTACAGGAGAAAGTGTTTAACAGCCACATTTCAACGCCTGTTTCTGATGAACCTTCAGAGCAGGAAATTGCTTATTTTATTGAGCAAGCAGAAAAGTTTCATGCTGACAAAAAATGCTGCTAGAAAATAAAATAATTTCATGAATATTCGTATTTTTTAAATAGTAAATAAATATTCATATTTTTGTTGCTGTAATTGACACTTAACCGATTGACTCCCAGTTTACAGTACTTGGTTCTTTTCTTCTATTAGTTGTAAAATTTGGCTTTTTGTTAAAGCTTATGTTGAAGTATTGAATCTAATTTTGGGTTTTTGCTTTAACTTAGAAGATTAGGCAGGATGGCCCAAATGGTTCAGGAAAGGTGGTTCAGCTTAGGTGGGGGTTGGGGGTTTTAGACCATGAAAAAAGGCTGTCTGTGGCAAGGGCTTTGGCCCACATGGAATTTTTATTCTGAAACTTAAACTTGAATCCTTATCTTTATATCTTAGAATAAAGACAGACAAGCATAAAACGTCATGGTAATGTGTCAACTGCAGTGCAGTCGTTCCAGTTGAGTGTCAACTGCAGGCGAAATTTTAAATGCAGCGCAGTTTTTTACTAAAAAAATATAATAAAACTAAAATTTGTAATATAGTGCGGTCAGCTCCTTATCTACTATGCTGCTATAGTACTAATATGCGAAAAAATAACCTAAATCGGTAAAAAAAATGCACTCCTGGGGCCATATTTGAGACCGTTTAGTGTATTTTAGTGTTTTGTCATTTTTGCGGAGAATGGTCATTTTTGGGTCAACTTTGCGGCCATGTAGCTCAAGCCCATGTGGTTTGTTTGTGACAAACGAGGTAAATTCTTAAAGATAAAAGTTGGGTTATTATTTTTTGCAACGAGATAACTTAGTTTTAAAGGTCGCTTAATCCTTCGTGAAAATGAACATTTTTAAGTTGAAAATGTAGGCTTCACGCGGGGGCTGTGTTTAATTTCACGGTTTATTGTTTGGAAAATGGGTTTATTTTCAATAGATACCACACATATGTGGCAAGAGCCCGGCGATCCGTTTTTTTTAAACTTTTTTCATTAGGTATATTTTGAGTAACATATGTGGTGCAAAATGACACATAATTACCTTAAATTTTCAAAAAATTGTAGTTCAATTTAAGTTGAGCACTAGAAGCGGTATGGGTATTCAGACGAAAGCCCGTAACGAGATCTACAATTTGGTGCCTCGTGTGTGTCTGTATCTTTACGTGGGCGCGAGTTCTGATTATTTCTTTTATGTATACAAATTTATCATTTTTCCAAAAAAGGGTATATGTCAAAAAAACTAATTTTTTTGTTAAAAGTGTTAAACGACCTCATATGGTAAATCTACTGTGCAATTGCAATCGATCAGGCAACTGCAAGCCAATATTATAATTTAAAAAACTTTTTTACAAATGTTATTGTTTAGGCCCTGAAAATGCTAAAAAATCGAACGTAATTTTGCCTTTTTTACGGCACTGCTCCTAAAAGCAAAAACAGCCTCATAGGGTTGAAATGGTAATTAGGTTTAAGCCCGTTCTTTGCTAATGCATTTGGTGCAAAAAACATGTGTGTTTGACATTGTTTGACATTATTTTGACATTGTTTGACACTACACTTCCAAAGTTACCCTACTCTGATTTGCAGGTTTTAACGCGTTGACACAAAGTGTTATTTCAGCGAGGCAATGCTCATCTATTTAAAAAGAAATCGGGTCGAAATTTTATATGTATATAGAGTGGACCCTAGGGTATAATTTCGATGCATTAGGTTTTTACCAAAGTCAAATGGTGCAACAGGGTGCATTACTCTTTAACATAAATAAAAAACGACCGACCGCTTGGTAAATATTTGTGTAAAAATATTTGTGTAAGTAAGGGTTAAATCTTCAATTTTTTTTAAAAACAAACATTTTATTAAAATTTTCGAGATTTTCGCGGTCAGTTTGAATCATGGGTGGCGCGGGAGCGCCACGGGGCGATTTAGCCACTTGTGGCGACGCGCCAACCATAATTAGAGAACGCGGGTAAATTTTGGAATTCAGAACCTTCTTCTTCTTCTTCTTCTTCTTATTATTATTATTATTATTATTATTCCAACGCTCCATCCTTAGAAGCGATATTCCTCATTCGTTACTGATTGATCAAAAATAAACATGGGCTCATAAGAAAGAAGAAGGAATTACGCAACTTTCTTAGGAAGCACTTTTTTGATTTAGGTCCTTGTTATCGATTTATTGATCAAAATAATAAATTTGAAAAATAGACAAATGAAAACTCCCAACCGCACAATAACATTCTTTTGGCAACAATAAGGATTGTACAGAGCAGACAACCAACATCCCCTCATAAAAACCGCACAAAAATAGCAGACCGCTTTTAATTGGTGGCAGAAACGGAACCAGTTCACAGCGCCATCTGCTTCAACCGCGCGGAAATTGGCGAAAACAACAGAGTAATTTTTTTAATTTTTGCATTACTGATGACAAAATTAATTCAAAGTTTTATTTATTAATAAATAATAATAAGCGTCGGTGGCGCGGGAGCGCCACGCGCCGGTAGGTAATCATCGGTGGTGCGGAGGTGCCACACTTCAATTTAAACCACCGTACCGCGCCAACTATACTTAAAGAACGTGAGTAAGTTTTGTAATTCATGTTCATCATCTTCTTATTATTATTATTTTTACTTTAAAATTATAATTGCAATCATTGGCGCACGGCATCGCGCCAACTATATTTAGAGAACGTAGGTAAACTTTGTCTGGAGCGCACTGCACCGCACTAACTATAATTAAACAACGTGGGTAAATTTTGTAATTTAAATTCATCATCTTCTTATTATTATTTTTTATTTAAAAAAGTATATTCGGCAACGAAATGATTATAAACATATTGCGTAGCTAAAACTATAGTTTATTAGGCTATTTTTTAATTTAATTTAAAAAAAGTGGTGAACTAGCCTTGAAAAATGCTCTAAGAATAGAGCAGGAAAAAGGGGCGATTTTTCCCCGGGCGTATGTTTAGACAGAAAAGATGTGGACTAGTCTGAGATGGACATTATGTGGACTATAAAAAATTTGCATTTGGTTTGGCCAGCTGCTCACTAAATAAAAATTTGTACCGTATAATAATGATTTGTTTATACATTGATCTAATCACACAGCACTGTTGCATTTTTTTTTGTTGATGAAATGTCAATTGAAAAAATTATACTCACAGCAATCTTTGACAAGCGCGAAATCGCCACTTTTTCAAATTTATAGTTGTTTTTTACACATACAAATATAACCTTCAAATTGAAAATGTGGCGATTTCGCGCTTGTCAAAGATTGCTGTGAGTATAATTTTTTCAATTGACATTTCATCAACAAAAAAAAAATGCAACAGTGCTGTGTGATTAGATCAATGTATAAACAAATCATTATTATACGGTAGAAATTTTTATTTAGTGAGCAGCTGGCCAAACCAAATGCAAATTTTCTATAGTCCACATAATGTCCATCTCAGACTAGTCCACATATTTTTTGTCTAAACATACGCCCGGGGAAAAATCGCCCCTTTTTCCTGCTCTATTCTTAGAGCATTTTTCAAGGCTAGTATAAGATTGTTAATATTGAATGAAATTTACCCCCTCAAATAATGCGTCAAACTTTTGGGCCGGCGCATATTTTGCACTACTAGCGTAGATTGCCTCCCCCTCCTGATATATATATATATATATATATATTTATGTATACATAAAGTATATTTTTAAGCTGTAAAATATATAAATTAAATTTTCAAAACAACACCCGCATAAACTCGTGGTTAAACAAATGGTGGGAGTTTCCCGTGCTTTTATCACTAAAGGGTGTCTTAAAAGTAATTTTTCTATAAAAATCCGCCAATTTAACAGAAAATAAAATTAATAGAAATCAAAAAGTAGTAAGTTCTGCCAGATTTACTAACCAAAAGCTATGGAAATTTATTTTTGTTGATCTCAAGATATTCTTTACAATCAAAAGAGAAGTTGTTTTTACGTCGCATATTAAAGTTTGTTTATAAATAATTAAGACTGGCGGTAATATTTGAAATTTAAAATTTATATCTCAAAAACAGCGCAACAAATTACTGATAGTCAAACAAGTCTAAGCTACGCACTGATAATTTGTAATTTGTTGCGTTGTTTTTGAATTATAACGTTTTGAAATTTAAGTTTGGCAGCCAGTCTCAATAATTTTTAAATAGACTTTTGTTTTAAGTTTCATATTTTGTTAGGTTTTAAAGTTTTGTTATATTGATATGGTATATAGTTTTTTTTGATTTTGTTACTTTTGTTTTATCTCAAAACTGCAGCTCGAAAACCTAATTTCTCAATTTACTGGGCATTCCTATTATAGTTTTTAAAAAATATTTCAAAAAACATAACTAACTTTAAAATAAATGAAACCTTTTGGCTATTTATATAAACTATTTAGAGTTAAATCCAATATTGGGTTGGGTGATAGGATATGACAACATTACTGATATTGTATATGGTCTTTCGAAAGATAAAAGTCGATATTTGGTTTCAAGTGACAAAGGTAAACAAACTTACATTGATCTTATTAGTATTTTATTTAGAAAATTAAAGTGTCAGAAACAAATAGTTAAACTTTTTCAAACCGTCTCTCCTAAAAAAAATTCAAGCTCATTTCCAGTAACAAACAAATCAACATTGTTGTACAAGGTTTTTTTTTGATACAAGCTTTTGTTGTTTTTACTGTTAAATGTTTTTTTTTAATGAAAATGCGGTAAAATTTAAAAAATCTCTCATATCAATTGATTATTTAATTCATGTCAATTTTATAGTTAAAATTATTCAAAATTAGCAAATTAGTTTAAGTTAAAAATATTATTAAAATATTTTTCTGTTATCAAGACTACAGATTTATTAAATTCGTTAGTTGTCTTGTCACGGACTGAAAACTATTGTAAAGAAATTTTGTTTAGAATTTTATTTGGGATTAAGTAATTTAGCTTTTTCTAAATATAACGTATTTTTGTTTTGTTGTAACAGAATTACCTCAACAAGCTGACTCAATAAAAATGTATAAGGGACAAAATCTAATAAATAATGGCTGGGCAATAAATATTTTTATAAAAACTTATAAAATACGAATTTAAATGCAGATTATTTTTATTATTATTATTTTTTATTATTATTCATAAGTTATTAATTTATTATTATTATATCGTTAAATGGAAGAATAGGTAGCTGACAACTTATGTAGCTTTTATGTTTTTAAAGTGAACTTCTTTCATGTTAGTAACAATATGTCAATTATTTAAAAAACCACACCTTTAGTGTGTTTTTTTTAATTTTAAACATAGTTCTAATTTTAATTATAAAAAGTTGTATAAAGGAAACAATTGGAAAGACATGAATAAAGCGACCTGGAATAAAATCAAACCTACAGTAATAGCACCAGATATTTTATGGCATTTAACAAAGAAAGATATGCCAATGAAGCCCATTAGTAATTCTCCAGTTTGGATGGGTAAATAATCTTTTCCGTATATTTTATGTGATATATGAAATAAAAGTGTACCAAAAAAGTATGTATTATAGTTATCATATATAAATTTCTATTATACTCATTAAAAAGTTTACAATCAAAACTAAATTGACCATAACTCAAAAATATGATTTTATTTTAAAGCAAGTATTAAAGGTGCGGTACCGAATCAAACTTTTTGTCTTCGATTTTGATGTATTTTTGTAAAAACCTTACCCTTGCCCCCAATAGCCCACAAATTCTTTCATTAAAATATATTTGATGGCTCAGGAGATATGACACCACCCCTCCCCCCCCAAAAAAAATCGCGTTTTTTCGAAATTCTGTACTTGAAAGATTTCTCAATGAGTATAAGATGTTAAGTTATAAAAGTTTTACTGAATCAAATCACTGCTGTCGTTTAAAATCGCGGGTTTTTTGTACGGAAAACACAATATCTCGACAAATACTGCACCAATCCTAACAATAAAGATATTAAATTAAAGTAGAAATTTAATACCTTTTTTTCGCTTTTTTCAGTAAAATTTTTATAACTTAAAATTTTACACTAAGAAAGAAATCTTTCAAGAACAGAATTTCAAAAAAAACGCAAATTTTGGGGGGCCATATCTCCCGAACCCATAAAGATATGTTAGCGAAATAATTTTTGTGACCTATTTGGTGCAGGTGTAAGGTTTTCACAAAAAATCATAAAACTCGAAGATAAAAAAAATACAGCACTTTTAACCCAATATGCTCATACTGTTTAAGGTAAGGTGTTTTTGGTTAACACTCAATACAAACAAAGTATTTATTACCTTTCTGGATGTTTTCTCATTTTGTGAGATCTGTTACTGCGATGTTTTGGTAAACCATTCTTAAAATATTTAGGTGATTTTAACGGCATATACTACAATGGAAGCCGGACATTGGTACACATGCCCTGTTGTTGAAAATATGATATTTAATTTTACATTTACTATTTTCTAATGTTAATTTGTTGTGCACTGTTTCATTCAAAATTTTTTCGAATGTAGTTTTAAAACACAATTTTTAACGGTTTTATGTTTGAGGGTGACAGGAAGACGTAAATTACATTGCTAATTTAACTGATAATTTAACTGGTGATAAATAATTATTTCATAAAGTAGTATATAAGTCGAAAACTCTGTAAATAACAATTTTATTTCTCACAGCTGGTCGGTCTCGATATTACTACAAATTTGACAAATAAAACAGTTAAAAATAAATAATATTGACATTCTTTCCAACAAAATTTTTAGTCATTTGTGAAACAGCTGTCTTGTATGTTCTTAAAAATATTTATTTGGCCGAAGTAAAATCCCGTTTGAATTTACATTGTTTTTTTTACATATAATAATTTCTGAGCTGCACGGTAAAATTTTTATAAAAAATTTTAATTCGACTTATACGCAGGCAGATTTGTCTAATTAAAATCATGGGTGGCGCAGGAGCGCCACGGGGAGATTTAGCCCCGTGGCGCCGCGCCAACCATAATTAGAGAACGTGGGTAAACTTTGAGATTCATGTTAATCTCTTTCTTCTTCTTCTTCTTATTATTATTATTATTCTAACGCTCAATTCTTAAAATCGACATTCCTCCTTCGTTACTGATTGATCAAAAATAAACATGGCTCATTGGAAAGAAGAAAAAATTACACAACTTTCTTAGGAGCCACTTTTTTCGTTTAGGTCTTTGTTATCGATTTATTGATCAAAATAATAAATTGAAAAATAGACAAATAAAAACTCCCAACCGCACAATAACAGCCTTTTGGCAACAATAAGGATTGTACAGAGCAGACAACAAACAGCCCCTCATAGAAACCGCACAAAAAAAGCAGAACAGTTTTGATTGGTGGCAAAACGGAACCAGTTGCCAGCGCCATCTGCTTCAACTGCGCGGAAAACGGCGAAAACAATAGAGTACTTTTTTTAATTCTTGCATTACTGATGACAAAATTAATTCAAAATTTTATTTAAAAAATAATAATAAGTGTCGTGGCGCGGGAGCGCCACGCGGCGGTTTAGCCCCACAGCACCGTGCACGCTATAATTAGAGAACGCCGGGAAAATTTTCAGTAATTTATTTTCATGTTCTTATCTATTTATTATTATATTTCTAACGCTCATAATCTTAAAATCAATATTCTTTTATCGTTCACGAGGCGATTTAACCCTGTATAAACTATAATCTGGATAAAATAAAATCTGGAGAATCTGGATAAAATTTGTAATTTATGTTTATCATCTTCTTCTTCTAAGTTTTTATTCCGAAAAAAAATTGCAATCATCTGTGGCGCGGAGCGCCCACTGCGATTTAGCCCCACGGCACCGCGACAACTATAGACTAGTTCGGAATAAGCGTCTTTTACTGTACGAGGGAGGGTACAAAAAGAAAAAATAAAATTTAAAAAAAATCAAAAATCTTAGCTTTCTTAGTTTCTTAAGTTTAAACCTATACTTCATAAAAATTGCTAGACGATGATATGTTTCACTATGTTGAAGTGTTGTAATATATCAGTTTGTGCTAAATAAATTTTTGTTTTTTAATTAAACGTCACAATAGTTTGAAATCACCACTAAAATAGTATTTTCCTGAGCAGTGATTTCAAATTAGTAAAAATAAAGATGAAATTTGTGCTTTTAAACTAATTTTAAACCTACATAGGTTTTTTTAATGTTTTGCTTGTAAAACTATTCAAAATTTAAAAATTAATTTTAAAAAGTCCATTCCAAAATTTTAAATTAAGCATTTTCTGTAACTGAAACATTAAAAAACTGGAAATCAAGCGCTCCAGCAGCGCCGTCCCTACAAAGCGGCAAAAAACTAAAAATCCCCAAAAACTGCTTTTGCTTTTGCCATATTAAAAAGTATTTAAGAAATTTTGAAGAGAAGGGGTCGAGATTTTGAACCAATAAATATTTGAAATATTTTAAAACCGTAAAATGTACTAGTCGCTCGCTATTTCTCAATTTTCCCTCTACATATAATTGGCGCTAGTAGTTATTGTACCCTCTTCCTAACACTAAAAAACCCTTATTCCAAACTAGTCTATAAGTAGAGCACCTGGTAAATTTTGTAATTTATGTTTATCATCTTTTTCTTCTTATTGCTATTTATATTTCAAAAAATATAATTCCAATTATCGGTGGTGCGGGGGTGCCACACTGCAATTTAACTTATGGCACCGCGCCAACTATACTTAGAGAACGTGAGTAAATTTTGTAATTCATGTTCATCATTTTCTTCTTATTATTATTTTGACTTTAAAAATTATAATTGCAATCATTGGCGCACGCCATAGCGCCAACTATATTTAGAGAACGTAGGTAAACTTTGTCTTGAGCGCCACAGTACCGCACTAACTATAATTAAACAACCTGGGTAAATATTGTAATTTAAATTCATCTTATTATTATTATTAATTTTTTATTTTTATTATAAACGAATTATCGGTGGCGCGGTAGCGCCACACGGAGACTAAGCCCCACGGCACCGCGCAAACTATAATTAAAGAACGTGGGTAAATTTAGTATTATGTTTTTCTTCTCCTTATTATTAATATATTATTTTTCACACGCTTATATCTTAAAACCAGTATTCCTCCCTCGTTACTGATTGATCAAAAAAAAAACAAAACATGGGTTCTTTGTAAATAGTAGAAAATTACGCAATACTTCTTAGGAACTACTTTTTATTGATAAATAATATATGTTCTATTGATAATATTAAACTTGTTAAAAAAGTATATCTCGGCAACGGAATGATTATAAACATATATAATTGCGCAGCTAAAACTACAGTTTATTAGGCTATTTTTTAATTTTATTCAAAAAAGTGGTAGACTAGCCTTGAAAAATGCTCTAAGAATAAAGCAGTAAAAAGGGGCGATTTTTCCCTGGGCGTATGTTTAGACAGAAAAGATGTGGACTAGTCTGAGATGGACATTATGTGGACTATAGGAAATTTGCATTTGGTTTGGGCAGCTGCTCAAATAAATAAAAAATTCTACCATATGATATTGATTTGTTTATACATTGATCTAATCACAGAGCACTGTTGCATTTTATTAGTCTGATGAAATGTCAATTGAAAAAATCATACTCACAGCAATCTTTGACAAGCTTGAAATCGCCACTTTTTCAATTAGAAAGTTATATTTGTATGTGTAAGAAACAACTGGACATATTAAGCACTCAAACAGGCCACTACCATAACATATCCTACAACTCACACAACACCGCAACGCACTCAGACAAGCCGACTCCAAACATCCAGACATACAACAGCTAAACAAACAAATACAAAAACAAATAGCACCACATAAAGCAAACATCTGGCAGCAACACATAACAAAACACTTTACTCACAAACACAACTCCTACAAACTATACAACACAATAGCACACCTCAACAACAAAAAACAACATACAGACAAACACAAGGCAATCACATTCAACACAAAAACAATCACTCGCCCATACAGCATAGCAAAACATTTCAACAAACAGTTTACACAATCCACAACCCATAAAACAAACAAAACATACCGCAAAATCACACGCGCAATTAAACAACCAAAACACACACCCATCACACTAACAGTACAGCAAAAAATCACAGCCATACAACACAGCAAAACAAACAACTCAGTTGGGCCTGACAACACAAACATACAGCACGTCAAGCACTTAGGCAACAAAGCAATACAATACCTCACAAAACTCTACACCAACATAATAAACACAAACACAATACCGCACAGTTGGAAACTTTCCAACTACATTCCAATTCCAAATCCAAAGATAAACATATATAACAGCCAATCATTCAGGCCCATCTCACTCATATCCGCACTCGCAAAAACTTACTTCGCGAAAAAATCATACTTCCATATATCACAAGCAACATACTAAACACAACACACCAAAACGGCTTCAAAAAATAACACTCCACATACACAGCTCTACAAACACTCTACATTCACATAGCAACAGGTTTTAACAAACCAAAACCACCACACCGCACAGTCGTCATAGCTCTGGACATGTCCAAAGCTTTCGACACTGTCAATCACCACAAACTCATACACAAACTTGCACAAACACAAGTACCAACAACAATCATAAAATTTATAAACAACTACATCAAAGGCTGCAAAGCATAAACCACATACAACAATCACAAATCAAAACAAAAACTCATAAAAACAGGAGTCCCACAAGGATCCTGTCTATCACCCACACTATTCAACATCTACACTGCAGACATTCCAATGCCACCACCAAACGTACACATCATAACATATGCAGACGACATCACAATATATGCATCACACCCAAACCACAACATAGCACAACAACAAATACAACCATACCTACACGCAATACAAACATGGACAGACAACAACCAACTCACATTAAATGCAAGCAAAACAACATCCACACTATTCACACCAGACCCTGCAGAGTACAACACACAATTATCACTACAAATAAACCACACAAAACTCATTACAACCAAAAACCCAAAAATCTTGGAGCTTACATTCGACCCCAAGCTTACATTCAACACACACATCGCAAATACACACAACAAAGCACACAAAACACTCAAAATCATTAACGCACTCACAGCAACATCGTGGGGTAAACCAAAAGAAACACTCACACACACATACAAGGCAATCACTCGACCAATAATCGAGTATGCTAGCACAATCTGGGGCCCCAGAACATCACACACACAAATTAACAAATTACAAACAATACAAAACACAGCTCTCAGGGTCGCAACAGGGAACACCACAGGCACAAACATCATTCACACAGAGGCTGAAATCCTCCCAATAGCCGCACACATTCAACTCCACGCAAAACAAGCGAAATTGGCAGCCATGTACACAAACAATCCACTCAACTATTTAACACAACAACCTGCAACCAGCAGGCTCAAAAAGCAAACAATATTTCACAACAACAACTACACAACAAACATCCCAACAGACATACACAACAAAACCTACAAAGCACTAAAACAACAAATCCACACAACAGTCACAAACCACATCAACAACACTCTAATAAATCCAACACTTCAAACAAAAGCACCAGCAATAAGCAAAGAGAAAGAAAATCTTCCTTGCGGGGTCAGGAGAACCCTCGACCATCTCAGGGCGGGGAAATCTCCTTTTCTATACTCCTACCTACACAAAATCAATCCTACACAACACACATCATCAAACTGCCCGCTATGCAAAACACAAATACACACAACACAACATCTTTTCACAAGCATAAACATTAATACGACCTTGGGACCAAAGGACCTTTGGGAAAACCCCGCAGCAGTTGCTGAGCTCCTCCGGGAGTGGCAAGAGGGGGTGAGCAAGGTGAGAAGTGTGCCGGACGGACCAAACCAGGGCTGATGGAAGCCCTGGTTCCCGGAAATTTCGTCTTCTACATCTCGTCTTTCAACATCTTGTCTTTTACAACTCGTCTTCGGAAAACTCGTCTTTTAAACATCTCGTCTTCGGAAAACTCGTCTTTTGGATGCGATTTTGTAAACGCATTTTTCAAAAAATAAGTTTCTTCTTTTTTAACTAAAACAATGTATTGAAAACCTTTTTTTACTTAAGCCTAAGCAAATGCCAAAAATCAAGCAAAATTTTTATCATGATAAACTTTTATTAAATGATTTATTTAAAAAACTGAGAACCTAAGCCTAAGCAAAACCTAAAAATCAAGCCAAAATATATCATGGTAAATTTGTATTTAATGATGCTTTTTGAACCAAAGAGTAAAAACCTTATTTTTTTTCCTAAGCCTAAGCAAACCCAAAAATCAAAGAAAATTTTATCATTGGGCTGGAAACTCGCATTTTTTAAAGTACGTTTACAAAATCGCATCCAAAAGACGAGTTTTCCGAAGATGAGATGTTTAAAAGACGAGTTTTCCGAAGACGAGTTGTAGAAGACGAGATGTTGAAAGACGAGATGTAGAAGACGAAATTTCCGGACACCGGAAACCCTGGCTACTGGCAAAGGACAACAACATATGATCCTCCAAAAATGGTATTTTTCAACAATTCTGTACTTGTAAGATTGCTCAATGGGTATTAAGATTTAAATTACAAAACATCCACTCAAAGAAAGCGGCTATTTTCTACTTTAATTTTATACCTTGATCGTTAAGATTGGTGCAGTATTTGTCAAGATATTGCGTTTCCCGTACGAAAAACCCGCGATTTTTTGCTAAAAATACGAAGTGTAGGCATAAATGTTGGGGAAATTTTATATAATCACTGTTGTCGTTTTTTGTTCTTCGTGGTTCTTTGTACGGGAAACGCAATATCCCGACAAACACTGCACCAATCTTAACGATCAAGGTATGAAATTAAAGCAGGAACTAGCCGCTTGCTTTGAGTTTTTTTTTGTAATCAATTTTTAATACCCATTGAGCAATTTTTCAAGTACAAAATTGTCGATCATATCTCCTGAACCACTGGAGATATTTTAATGAAAAAAATTTTGTGGCTATCGGGGCAAGTGTAAGGTTTTCATATCTCCTGAACCACTGGAGATATTTTAATGAAAAAAATTTTGTGGCTATCGGGGCAAGTGTAAGGTTTTCTCCCAAAACATACATGTTCAACATGTATGTTTTACAAAAAATTCGGTTTATAATATTTTTGATAAAATACTATGTGACATAACTCTTTGATAAGTTATAAGATTTTTAAAAATGTAGGACGGAGTTCTGGAATTTTAGGGGTTACTCTGAAGCTCCGAACAGTGGAGGTACATTACACTGATTTCAAAATTAAATAAAATTAAGATTATTCATGTAAGGAGCAAAGTTCCCGAGTTATTTGCTTTAAATATATAGAGCTCTGGGAGCTCTATATTCAGTGACAGGAAAACCTCTGTAGAATATTATCGTGTTTTTTTTAAGTTTTCTTCTTTTAATTGATAAACTTTATTTATTAATCCAGTTAATAATCCAGTTAATCCAATAATTTTTTAATATTCTGTCTTTCTGTCATGTTATTTGATGTTTTTTAAAATGTCTCAGAAATTAAACGTTGCATAAAATCGCTTGGTTTTTAATTATAAATAACATTTTTTTCTTGCTTAAATATAATACAAGTTAATATTATAAAAAATATGTTACAATATGCTTAAAAAACATAAAACACGTAAAAACCCTGCTTCTGCACAAAAAATCATACTAAAACACGAAATTTTTTAAATATTATTTTACACACAGTTTATACCATCGTTTTTTAAAAAAAACAATGAAATGTTTGAAGCTATCTCCGAATCTCCTGAGCAGCACCAAGCGCTTAATAAAATTAAAAGAATTAATATTAAACAATAATGAGTGGAATGAGAACGCCAAGAAGTTATTTAATTACTGTTTTTTCTAAAACATATACTTGTACGAAAATACAAAACGAATTGCAGTTTTTTTGCTGTCATTTTTATATTTAGACTATTTTCATCGACTCTTCATTAAAATAATTGAGTTTTTTTGATAAAATCTTTGGAAAAAATAACTTCTTCAAAAATAAATTTTAGCAGTAGAAAGTAAAAAAATAACTTCTTGCCTTTTTTAATAACTTCTTGATCGTTAAAATTGGTGCAGTATTTGTCGAGATATTGCGTTTTTCGTACAAAAAACTTTCGATTCTTTTGCTAAAAACACGAAGTGAAAGAAAAAAAGGTTAGGCAAACTTCACAAAATCACTGCCGTCTTTTGGTGTTTTTAACAAAAAAGTTGCGGGTTTTTTGTACGGGAAACGCAATATTTTTGCTAAAAACACAGAGTGAAGGATAAAAAAGGTTAGGCAAACTTTATAAAATTGCTTTTTTGGTGTTTTTAACAAAAAAATCGCGGGTTTTTTGTACGGGAAACGCAATATCTCGACAAATACAGCACCAATCTTCACGATCAAGGTTAAGGTATCAAATTAAACTAGAAAGTAGCCGCTTTCTTTAAGTGCACAATTTGTAGCGTAGATCGTTATACCCATTGAGCAATTTGTCACGTACAGAATTGTCGAAAAACGCCATTTCTGGGGGATCATAACTCCTGAACCACTGAAGATATTTGTTTTGGATGAAAAAAAATTTGTGGGCTATCGGGGGCAGGGGTAATATTTTCTCAAAAAACAATCAAAATCGAAGACAAAAATTTTAACTTCGCACGCACCCTTAAGGGAATTCCAAACTTTTAGTTCTGCGGCCCAAAAGGAGTGCTGCCACCCCAACAAATCTTCCAGTTTACGCCTTCGAGTTTTGAAATAACAGACACTTTAAAGAGTACAAAAAACCATATTTGACAGGTAAAGTGATGGTGCGTTTTGTTAAAAAATTAAAAAATCATTTCAATTAATTTCAAAATTACTTTTATTCAGTACAAAAAATCATATTAATCATTTAACAGGTAAAATGAAAAAAAAACAACATATTATTGTAAAAAAAATTAAAACCATTAAAAAAAATTAAAACCTTTCTAATTTGAATAAGGCTTTTCCGCGCTTCTGCTGATAGGAGTTCTGCTTTTTTTCTGACTTTGTTATAGTTGGATGTATTAAAACCACCTAGAGCAGAAAAAATGTTGTTGATTTTCGATCTAAATAATAAAAGTAGTTTGTAAATTAAAATTTTTTTAAACCAACAAAAACGAAGACCAATACTTGTACTTTCCTTTGTTTTATCGCACACTGATTTTCTGTACTTATATTAAAACTTTAAATATAATTTTTATTTATTAAAGCTTTTTATTTTCGTTTTTTTTTGAACATAGATAACCTAATTTTCCAGTCACCAGGTTTTCAAGCGCCGCAGCTACCCACGACCCAAGTAATTTCCAAATTATTATTTTTTTAACTTTTTCTGGTTTGTAATACCCCTTATAGCGACGGTCCGTATTCAGGTCAAGTTGCGTCTTCAATGAACGCAGTAATTTTAACAATTTTTGTACTGTCCTTGGTAAAAATAGGTTTAGCTTGTGGGAGACCATCAGCAGCTTAAGCAATCTACAGGTTGTTTTTGTAAAAAAATATATGTCGCAAACTAAAACAAAAAAATAGATATTTTTATTCAAATTCAAAAGCTTAAAGCCAGGTAATACTGGCCACTTAGACTGTGTCCCCCTCGCCAAAAGGTACAAAAGCTTTTGCAGTAAAATATCGCTAATTTTAATTAATTTAAGGTTAACAAAGAAATGCCAGTGTTGGCCAATTTTATCCGTTTCAAACTATAATTTTTTTGTATTTTGGTTTTTCCTTCCTTAATATATATTTATATTTATATGAATCTAAACTACTCAGAACATCATCTGTAATATACTTAGTTTAGTTTCTTTAATTTAGTCGTTTCAAATATTTTTTAGCATAAAATAAATGATAAGTTGTGAAAATTATTGATGTTCATCAGAACTCCAGCGGTCTGGAGAGGAGTTTCGCGTTTTGAAACTTCGGAACAAATCAAGGAGCTAAAGGGTCACCTTTTTTGTTTTGAGTTTTTTTTATTTCGAAATTAATTAAAGAGTGCTGCCATTAATTAATTTGTCAATAAATTTTTTAAGCAATTTTTTTTAAATTTATTAAATAGCCCTGAATTGTGGAAAAATAATTAAAATACATATATTTCAGGATTGAATAATTTTAAAATACGCTTATTTAAATACACCAAACACCAAGGGTGGAGCTGCAAAGCATGATATTGGGGAGTAAAAACATCATAGTGGAAATATTGCTATTAAACTAATGAAAAACTAATAAAAAACAAACCTAATAAATTATGGAGGGTAAATCGTTAAATTATACTACAAAGTTTTTGCAAAATAATAAATCTATTTAATAAAAAATTTATATTACAATTTATATTAAACAACTTGTTGATTCTTACCGCATTAAAGACAATTAATTTCTACTGTATGAGTTTTCCGTTCTGTTTTTTTAGTGTCCAAAAATTTCCTAGAGTATTTTGACACTCCGAAGCTTTTTAAAAACAATGGTCCTTAAGTCGTCTTTTTGGGCATTCAATTAGTTTTCACACATACCGAAAAATTGAACATGTTCGACCGATTACATATATACAAAGAATATAAAATGGCGCGATATGATTACTAAACCATTTCAACTTCTTTTTTGCCTTTTACTTAGTGAAAATTACTAACTATTTAGTAAAATTTATGTGTTGCCAAGAACTGAGGATTTTTTGTTAATTTGTGCGTAAAATTTTAAATACTAAGATTTAAAGGTAGCTAATATTGCCAACTAGGACGAGAGAGTATATCTAAGGATAAATTTGCAAACTTTAAATTTTTTTATTATTTGTTTTAACAATAGTTATAGCCAGTTTTTTCTTGGTGGCCGAAGTAAATGGCAGGTGCCTTAACTTCGGCCACTCTTAAAAAATTTTTAAACCTCCACCGATTTTTAAGTGTAACAGAATTTTTTAATCTTTGCACTGAAATAACAAAAATAGCTGTCGTTTGATTTTTAGACCAAATCCTGGCTTGATTAGAAGAGCCAGAAAAAAATTAATCAAAAAAGTAAAAAAAGATGGCTAAAATTAAGTTAGTTCCCCTAATTAACTTATTAATTTAACAGTAAATAAAAAAATAAGGCTAACTGATCATTAATTTTTTAATAGCATTAAGAATCATGAAAACAAATAGATAAATTAATTGGTTTTTGGAACAATCAAGTGAGAACTAGTTTCTTATTCCATACATCGAATTATGGAAAAAAATCTCTATTTTATATAACCATTTTTGTTTAGAGAGTAGCTTGTTTAAAGTTGTTATAGTTTAAAGTCATTTTGTTTAGCTGCAATATTCTTTAAAATTTATAAAATCAATGTCAATTTCACGTAGCGCTTTTCCAACGTAAATGTTTTTATAATTGCACTACTCTTGGTAATTTTTCGAGATTTATCAGAAACATATAACTCAAAAAAAATTTTTGTTTATACATTAAGTAATTGAATAAATTTCGTTTTGAATTCTTTAAATTTTTAATTAAAGCCGAGGAAAAAAGTAACTGAAATGGGTTAAAAGTGCAAATTCCTTTAAAATATAGCGGGTTAGCAACCTGGGATATGCGTAAAAACGCTGAAACTTTTTAAACAGTTTACAAAACATGACGCAGTTTACCTATTTACCAGACACTTGCACTTGCAAACATAGCAGTTGTTGTGCCTATTTTTTGGCATAACAACTAATGACAGTTTTCGACAATGATACCAAATAATGTCAGTTCCATACAGTGTTGCTTATTTTTCTTTAATGTAGTTAGTTAGTTAGTTATGATCAGATAACAGAACTAATATTTTATAATTTAATCAAAAGTATTATATACTTTGTCACATTTTTGGAGAATAGTGAATATAACTTACCAGAGGCCTTAGCATGCAGTTTGCTGCAATATATTTGACATATTTCAACAATCATATTAACGTCTGTATATTTATTGGGCAAAGTATCAGTTTTATTTGCAAAGAAACAACCGATATATATCCATTCTAAAACGAATAATTATAAATATATGCTTTTTTTGATTTTTTGTTCCAGAACTTACACTACTTAAAATTATAGTTTTTAAAAAATTAAAATTATAATTTTTAATAAGATTTTATGGATTACAAAAAAATGGGTAAAATACTTTTTTGACAATTTTTTTTTGAAATAATTGATCGTCATTTTGATTAAATTGGTTATTTTTTAACAGTAATTGATGTATCTTAATTTGTGCAATTAAGGATTAAAGATTTATTTGGAAAAATGTGCGCTGAGATAGACGGCTTATTTGAAGGAGGGTCAGAATTCCACCGCGAGCCAAACTCACGCCTCCTTGTTTTATAAACTCCTTAATCTCATAAAGAAAAGAGACATTTTTGTCCTTTTAGTAAAGAAGAAAAATCTTTTGCAATTAATTTTGTGGGAGAATTAATTATGCCAGATCTTTAACAAAAAAGCCCACATATATAAATTAATAAGCTTTATATTAGTAAATGTAAAAAAAGTTTAAAATTAAATATAAGTAAATCAAGAATATCATATTCTGTTAAAAAATAATTAAGGCTGACGACAAAATGTAAACCTTAAAACGTTATAATTAAAGAACGGTTGAACAAATTTGTTTAAAACGTTATATCTAAAGAACATAAAATTTTAAAACGTTATATCTAAAAACCATTGCGATACAAGTCCCACGCATGTACCATTTATCGATTTGACAGATCCAAAAGTAAAATACGCGTATGAAATATAAATAGTAACCACGTAAAACACATAAACCTCATTTTTCCTTATTTTTGGAATTTTAATTTTACATAAAATGTTATGACCCCATTTATGTCCCAAATTTACCCATTTTTGGCATGTAAAATTTATACTTTTAAGAAAAGAATTTTTTAATTATCAAAATAAATTTTAAAAAAAAATTATATTTTATACTGTTAAAAGCCTGAAAAATTTAAAAAGGTATAAAAATTATTTGATGGTACAACAAAAACAGGAACAACAATTTTTATTTACCTTTAAAAGATATTTTAAACTTACAATAATTTCTTTTAATTTTACATATCCTAAACCTAAGCGAAACCTAAAAATCAAAGCAAATCAAATGGAACTGTTTTTAAAAATTTTTCCTTGATTGTGTATTTTTAAATTTCTTTTTTTTTTCAAAACTGAAATTTAGCACATTTTAACCGGTTGACATACAAAATCGGCGGGGACTAGAAAAAATATTAAATTATATTTAGAGCCGCCAGAATACTAAAAAAGTGTTTTTGAAATATTAAAAAAAAGCTTATTGAAAATTTTTCCTTAACCCGTTCCTGTGATTGCATTTTCTAGGTTTAAAGTTTACAACCGTGTAAACTTTGTACCATTGTATGACTTTTGCCATACTCCCGTCATACATATTTTTTACCCCAGTAGTGCCCATTGAGTCAGCAAATGCAAATGGTTAAAGCTGTAGGGTAGCATTATGCTTTTGATTTTTTTTAAGAATAGTACAGCTTTAACCATTTCAATTTGGTTGCTCAGCGGGCACTATTCACGCACAAAAAATTATATATATTACGAAAGTAAGACCTAGATCATGGAAGGGTTTACCGCGGTAAGGTTTAAGTAGGACATTTGTCATAGGAATATACCACCACCGTGAGACAAAGGTTTCACCATTGTTGTACAAAGGTTTTACGGTTTTAAGGGGAGAAAAGGTCACACGGGAACAGGTTAAATTGTGCATGCGAAAAACGGACATTTTTTATAACTTTTTTGTAACTTTTTACGTAAGATTTAAATCCCAAAAACAACTTCGTAAGTGAGGTTTAAGACTCCAATTTAGGGTAAAAAAATATTTTATATATGTATTTTCCTTTTGCATCAATCAAACCAATAATCGGTACACATTTATTGTATTGACTTGTATTAAGCAATACTTATATCAGTGTGTAGTATAGAGTTTTGGTCATCAGTTGAAACTAAATGAAATTATTCTTTATCAATAAGGCATTTACTAACAGCCAATACACTTAAAAAACCTGGACCTTAAAAAAGAGTTTTTATTACTGCAAGATAACAGTTATTATTACTGACACTTAATACGCTGTTAGCTCATACTTTTCTGAGATTTTACAAAAAATTGAGCACCATTAGAAAGGTTAGTTTTTTATAACGTTTAAATGCGGCCGGTATAACGGTGTAAATTTTATAAATCTTTTGTTTGTGGGTCCACTAAATATTAAAAACGCTTGATGCGCTTAAAGTGTGGCCAGCACCGAGGCAAATTATACACTAATTGTATGCCATTATTTTACGGTTATGTTACGGTTGGCCGGTTGAAACGCATAGCTTTTGTAAAACTTCGCTTCAATTCAGTAAAATTGGCAGTAAAAACCGACAGGACAGTAAAACCGACAGTAAAACCGATAGGGCAGTAAAATCGGACAGCACCGGATTTTGTAGTAAAGAAAAAATCTTTTAGGAAGTTTAAAGTTGCTAGGGACTGTTTCATAAAGACGTTTGTAAATTTTAAACAAATATCCGCCTACTTTTTAAAATACATGATAGAGGATATAGGATAGGGGGATATTGATTAGATAACGGAGGTGAGATGACTTGGCTTCGGCCAATCAATGTAAAGCACTGCCCAGAAATACTCCCCCTGAATTACAAGTCAAAAAACTTTTATGGTGTATTTTACCAAAAATGGGCGGAGATTTGTAAAATGAGAATTTACAAAGGTTTTTATGAAACAGGCCCCTGGGCTGTTTAGGTTTTTAAGCAGGGTAAATGCAAAGAATATGAGCAAGAGATGAGTCACAGTTTGAGCATTGAATCCCAGTAGATTTTTTACTGACAGGGCGTTAACATATAACGGAAAAGGATTCCTGCGTCTCATTTCTGTATTAATAACAGTGTCCGCAAAAGAAACAAAAGAGGGAGAAGTCATGATTGCAATAATAAAAGGGCCAAAGGCCCCTACAAA